>VZQC01009573.1:296539-366382 GCA_009823505.1 Rhizomys pruinosus | reverse complement strand
CAGCCCCACCTCTTTTCTTTTATATGGTATAGAAAGGCATTTGCTTTGTCTTGGGGTGTCATCTCCTGTGCCCTTTGCTCTTTCTCACAGATGTATGCTGTTGGAAACTGGAAACATTTTTTCCCAACAGATATTCCATTAAATTTCAATGAGACAATTAAGGAAACTCATTTTCAAAAATATATATTTGTTTCAGTAGCTTGAATGTTGCTTCATTAGGAAATGACCAGAATGCTAAATCTAGGTAGCCTGGGCTTATCCTGTGAATAGCTTCAGAGACTGGTTATGGCACACCACAGACTTAAAGTGGCAAAGGCCTTTGAGGTAGGTACAAAGTAATTGGTTGAAAACATGAATAAATTATACTTGCTATTCATGTCAAGAAAAAGTTCAGGGAGAAGAGATGAATATTTTTATCTCTTGTGGCCTTGCACTCTGCCACATGATATTAAAAATAAAAAGCATTTCTTAGATGTAAGCTCCTCTTTCTGTCGAGAGGAGGAATAAAAGGGAAATTACTTGGCAGTGCTTTCTTGTGACCATTATGAGATGTTTTAGATTTGGCATTTTTAGCTAATAAAATATTGCTAAGGAGTTCTCTAACATAAAACATAGGTTATTAGAACCACTGTAAGGGTTAGTCTAAAATGCTTTTCATTAAAAACCTCTACTCTCAGGGCTAGGTAATTCCTTCCCTCTTGTCCTCTCTCTGCATTATGTGTGGGTGCTGTCACTACATACAGTCCTGAGACAGTGCAGTTCTGTACCTAAGACCAACTCCAACAGACCCAGAGCCATAGAGAAGAGAATAAACAGTGATCAAGTCATGCTGTTTTCTGTGTAATGAATAATGAATATTTTGTCTCTGACCTAGGAGTCTTGTGTGTTCTACCAATGACAGATTCTAGTATAATGTCATAAGACTTAATTAGATTGGATATTACAAAATATTGGCTTATAAACACACTTTGCTTTCCAAATCTTTTCTGTAATTTCCATAAGAAGATCCATGGGCTTGAAAGTTGTCTGTGAAATACTTTTAATAAACTCCTTAAACACATTTGCCATTTCAACGTATGTCCTTTAATCTCTAAGTTGGTCGTTGTGTTCTCTGAAGTTTACTACTAGTCTGGGTCCTCTGTGGATTGCCTCTGCCTGGATTTCTGACTGCTTACATCACCCTATTACTTGTTTGGATATTAGTTCTGATGGTTTCTTGCATTTTCACTAACTAAAGTATAAGTTTGATGGAAGTGGTAACTGTATTTGGCATCTCCCCCCACTCCCTGTAACTCTTTAGCATAATAATTCCATAATAGGTACTCGGTTAAGTGGTCACATTGTTTGGACATCTGTTAAGAGCCTGAAGTTACAGGAAATGGAACCATCTTGGATATTCATCAACAGATGAAAGGAAAAATGAAGCATATACACAATAGAATTTATGCAGCCATAATGAAAAATGAAATCGTGACCTTCACAGGAAAATAAATCCAACTGGAAAACATTGTATTAAGTGAAGTAAGCCAGACTCAAAAAGCAAATGCCATATATTTTTTCTTATGTATAGAACTTAGATTTAAAACTATACATCAATATGTGTCTCTACATGTCTGTGTATTTATATATGTGTATCGGCAGGTCATGAAACTAGATGGGGTCCTGAGAAGTGAGGAAGAGATCTTGAGGGAAGTAGGGAACAGGGAAATGGAACGCTTGTAACAGAAAAGCAGGAACAACTAGCTGAGGGTGGGAGGGGAACCAGCTAGGGATGGAGAAGAGACATGGGCAGGACAGCGGAGGAGGGGAATGCATGAGGACAGTGTAAAGACACATCTGGATGCAGGTGCTGCGAGGAAATGATGAAACCCATTATTAGTGTGCTAAGGGTGAACAACGGGGGGAGGGTGCGCTGGCATTAAAAGTTGTAGTTTATGCTTTCTGTGTTGAGCTGCAAAATTAGCTACAGGTAATTGATATAGGTAAATGACCTGCACTTTTGAATATTTGGCCTGCAGCTTAGTTAATCCAGTGATCCTTGGCACATGGTTTAACATCTGTGTATTTATTAAAGACTTATTATTCCCTAAGTAGTTTGTGGGATTTTATTTTATTTTTATTTATTTATTTATTTATTTATTTGAAACAGGGTGTTACTATGTAGCCCCAGCTGACCTGGAACTTGCTACGTAGACCAGCTGGCCTCATGCTCACCTGCCTCTGCCTCCCAAGTGCTGGGATTAAAGGTGTGTGCCACCATTTCCAGCTTCTAAACTATCTATTAACTAAAACATCCTAAGACAGTTTCTTAGTACTTTTGTGTTGCTTTAACAAAACACCCAAGGCAGGATAATGCATTTTTAAAAGAGACTCAATTGGTCCACAATTTTAGTGACTAGAAAATTCAAATAGCATATGGAACCAGTCAGGAAGCAGAGAGAGGGATGGTGGTGTGGTTGCTTTCTCCTTTTTTATTCATTCCAGAACCCTAAACTATGAAACAGTACTGCCCACGTTCAGGGTGAGCCTTCTTCCTTCCTCTGTTAATCCTCTCTGGAAATGCCTCAGTGACTTGTCCAGAGGTGTGCCGCTTAGGTGATTATAAGTCCAGTAGAGATGACAAAGAAGATTCACAACTGCGAACATCAACTGGGAACTTATTTTAAAAATTCATGTTATTGAACCTCACCCCAGAGCTACGGAATCAGAAACTCTGCCCTTTAACAAGCCTGCCGACAAGGCCTCCAGGTGATTCTGATGTGTGTTAAAGGTTAGGAATTGCTGAGCTGAAGCCCAAGCAAATCCCCAGCAGAGACTCTCCATTGCGGTCTCAGCAGTGAAAATGGTGCAGCAATTTCACAGCTGGTATTTAAATCCAGTGCCTCACATTTCAGCTTTAAGGCTCTGTAGAATGGCTCACCATTGCATCGTATTGAAGTTTCCAGACACTACTCACAGAATTGCAGCTCCCTAGCTCCTCTAGAGTACTGGCAATGGAGGAGCGAAAATCTTTCTTAGAGTGAACAAAGACTATGTAACGGATAAGGGATCAATTTCCAGGGCAGTCTCCTAATTTTGTATTCATAACGCTGCATGCATGCTAGGCTATCCATTGCAACATCTGCTGCTATGCATTAGGTAATTGGGCACCCAGCAGCCCCATCTGCATGCAAAGGTAGTTGCACACCTCACATTACAAGCCTAAAATTAACGTCCAGGAGGAAGCTGGCTGAAGGCTGGCTGCTAGGAAAATAATGAGATAAGGAAAAATGGTTTCTGTTAATCAGCACTTTTGGCCTCTACTGTTCTGCCTTTGCTAATTTGCCCTTTGAATTGGTACATTGCAGGTTGAAGAGAGACTTTTAAGAGTATCCTGGGTTTTGTTTTAAACTTATAAGCTGGTTGTGTTTATCCATAGCATTTCTGCCTCAACTGCACCCACGCGTATGCTGCAGTCTGTTGCTGTACTATAGTTTTTGCTTTATGAGTATTCACGCTCCGATGAGACCACAAGCACCAGCTCAAAGAAGAGCTGTCCCCAGCATGGACTTAGAGCTGGGATCTATGGCATTTCACTCAGTCATGCCACATTTCATCATCCAGCCACTGTATGCCAGGCCTTGTGCCACAGATCTCGAATATACACATCAGCGAAGCTCACCCTTGCCCTCAGTAGCTCAGTGTTTTCTGTGTCTTGTTTCTCCGTGTTCCTGGTGTGTCTATATGGAACCTTTTTGCTTACAAGAAAGAGGCTGGGGAGGTGACTTAGTGGGTAAAGTGCTTGCCATGCATATGCATGTGAACCTGAATTTAGGTCCCTGGCACCCAAGTAAAAAGCCAACATGGTGGGGTGTGTCTCTAATCCAAGTGCTACAAGGGGGCAGGGTTGGCTCAGCAACGAGTAGATCCTGGAAGCTCTACACGTAGCCAGTCTAGCTGGAAAGGGAGCTGTAGGGTTAAGAGTGAGATGGAGAGCAATAGAGGAGGACAGCCAGGGTTAACCTCTGGTCCCTACGTGAGGGGAGTGTACATACACGCACAAGTGCACAAACAGTCATATGCCTGGCAAAAGTCGTCCTTGGTCCCCATGTTCACAAAATGTCCTTGCTTTTCGGGGCTCCTGATTACGTTCAACCTGTGTCCTCAGTGAATGAAGAACCTGGGAGACCCAGGCTTGCAAGAATCAAAACCTAAAAACACAAAACAGACCAGCAGGGTTACTCATACATTATGAGCAGGATGTGACCGCATGGCACATGGCCGGGACTCTCCTTTGTGGGAACAAAGAATGCATTGGATGCTCCACTGTTTCATTTTCTCCCACAGTCTACAAAGGGATTGATTCACAGGCACTACCTGGTGTCCTACATGGACAATCATCTAAGAGTCCGTGGTTTTGGAGTACAGCAAGAGCGTGTCACTCTACACATTTCCTTAATCATCTGTCTTCCCTGTCCATTTTTCTTTCAGCTAGATTAGAAGTTACTGGAATATAGAGCAAGTTTTGAAGAAGGCTATCTTTCCCAATTCTTATCTGTTGGCAATTAGAAGGAAGGCAGTCTGCTGGCTTCTGGGCCTTGGTGACTTGTCATGATAATAAACAGCGTTTTCTTTTCATTCTAGCGCAGGCTCGTATATGTTGATAATGCCAAATGAAAACCGAAGACAACAGATACGGAAAAGTATGTACCCTTATTCCCATAACATTCAGAATGTTCTGTGATTTCTTTTCTCTTTTATTTTTATTTTATTTGTATAAGTGTATTGCCTGGATGTGTGTAAGCGCACCTGTGTCACACAACACCCAAAGACTTCAGAAGAGGGTTGTTGGATCCTCTGGAATCAGAGTTACAGACATGTGGGTGCTGGGACTTGAGCCTGAGTCTCCTGCAAGAGCAGCCAGCGCTCTTAACCACTGAGCCATCTCTCCAGCCCCTCTTGATTTCTTTATCATTGGTTTGTTTTGAAGTAGTTTTCTTTTCTGATTTATCCAGACTCACCAAATCTCATCAAGGTCTTTTCTTTAACTTTAGCAGTTTTAATTATACTTTAAAAATCATTCTATTGTAAGCACTTCCGATCTGAAACAAGCTTTGCTACATTAGTAGCAAAACTCATGGCCTGACTGTAAGTCTTGCATTTCTGTCTGGCTTAACCAACTTCACACCTATTGTCATTGGTTAGATCTTGTCCCTATCATGTTGGGCTGATGGCTGATCTTTTAACAGAACTATGAATATCTTTGAAAAAGACAAACCATATATAAAATAGATCATGAAGTGATTTGTGCCTTTATTGATACACCCCATCCTGCCTCCTTAATGGCTTTTTTTCTTTAGTCTTGCACTAATCATAATTTTGGAAACGTCAGTTTACTTTCCATCATTTAAAAAAACATTTTATTACTTTTATTTTATGTGTGTGAATCTCCTGCATGTATGCAAGTGTGCCCATGTCACACAATGCCCATGGAGGTCAGAAGAAAGTGCTGGTATCCATGGAACTGTAGTTACAGTTGTTAGCCACTATGTGGGTACTCTCTTACCCAGGTCTTCTGCAAGAGCAGCCAGTGCTCTTAACCTCTGAACCATCTGTCCTGCCCCTACCCTCCGTAGTTTTATCTGTATAATTCACTTTTCTATATCATCACCTGAAGGGCAGAGGCCTTCAGCTTTATGTGTGTGTGTGTTTCTGTGTGTGTGTGTGTGTGTGTGTGTGCTCTTCTTGTAGTTAGGGCATGCATAACATGTCTAATTGAAATGCAGTAACACAGCCAGGCGTGGTGGCGCACGCCTTTAATCCTAGCACTTGGGAGGCAGAGGCAGGCGGATCTTTGTGATTTAAAGGCCAGCCTGGTCTACAGAGTGAGTTCCAGGACAGCTGGGACTACAGGGAGACCCTGTCTCAAACCCCTTCTCCCCCCAAAAAAAGAAATGCAGTAACACAAGCAGTGCCTTCTAAAGCTATAACATTATCTTTAGTTGCAAGGAAATACCAAGTTCATTTAGTTCACAAGGACATTGTGAGACTTGTTCAAATCAAGCTGTGCTGCTAAGGTATTAAATTCTATGCTCTTCCATATCAGGTCATTAGGAGATTTAGTGACTGATGATGGACCTCAGGACACAGCAGGAAAGCAGTTATCTAAGGGGACCCCACCAGACAAGTAGCTGCTTGGGTGGGAGAGTGGGTGAGGACAGAAGCACTGCAGTGACTCTGGGAGCTGCAGACATTACCCACACAGCTCGAGGTTTCCATATTCTACAGGCTGTAATTCAAATGCATAGTGGGGATTTAAGTCTCAATGTTGCCTAGAGTTTAAGATGTTCCAGAATTTTTCTTTTAAAAATTAAAACAAATTTGGGACGATTGCACTGGAGCAACAAAACTAGTATCTCCCAGGCGCCCCCTGCTGTCTCATTTGGGCAATGAGCTGGGTTTCCCGGGAAGCAGGCTCTCACCAGCAGTGAGGAATAAATACCAGGACACAGGCAGGAGGGCCCAAGCACAGTGCCGAGAGACACACCCTTGCCCCTTTCCCCAGAATTCCATTAAGCTTGGGGGACATTAAAAAAATCAAGTAAATCAATAATTCTTTGGGAATGTATATTTAGTGGGGTGTGAAAAATTCTTATTGACATATGAATATTCTACTTTTTGTACATATTTGCAAAAGGAAACTTTTAGAATTAATGTAAGAAGCTTTAAGAATGACAGTGTTGGAGGGAAAACTGCATTTCTTTATTTTAGTAGGAGTTCAGGTTGTCATTCAAATTTGTATCTTCTGTACAAATCTTAAAAAATATTTTTATATTTTATGTGTATGAGTATATTGCCTGCCTGCCTGCCTACTTGCAAATGTGCCCATGTCATGTAATGTCATTGGAAGTTGGAAGAGGTTGTTGGAGTCCTTGAAACTGAAGTTACAGACGGTTTTTAGCTGCCATATGGGTAGTAGGAACTGCACCCTGGTTCTCTGTAAGAGCAGCCAGGGCTTATAACTGCTGAGCCATCTCCCCAGCCCCTCTGTGCAGACTCTTTAGGAAGTAGTATAGGGTGGGCCCCGTGTGACCCCAGGAGATGGAGCCTGGAAGTGCCATCTTTCCCAGGACATCTTGTCGTTTCATCCTGGACAGTCATTGATTGCTGACTTGAGATCAATTTTATGTTTGAAATGACCAGGTTTCTTTCCAAGTTTTAATAATTAATGATTTTATTTCTCACTTGGCTTAGTTGCTGAGCAAGAGCTGACAAACCTGGAGAAGTGGAAGCAACAGAACAGAGCCAAACCAGTTCACTTGGAGCCCCAGCGGCTGGGTAAGTGGCAAGGCAACAGCCAGAACAGGGACACAGGCCCACTCACAGATCCTGCTGGGACCTGCTGGATCTGCTTCATACTGAGAGCCTGTCCTTTGGTTGTGTTCGTGGGGATGGAATGCATTTGACAGTGACACGTTGAAGTGCAGGTAGACTTTCTGATTTTCTACAAGTAGCGAGTGCATGCTGCCACAGTTACTTGGGAATACAGTGATGGCTTAATCGGCAAATAATTTAGAGTCTCTTAGATGATCAGCTCTGAAGAAAGCTTACCTGGGGCACTGCATATGCCCTGTCATAGCATTAGTCAGGATGAGAGGAAAAGCTATCACAGCATATTTATCATGGCAGTTAAATGCTAATGTGACAAAAATGAAGGGAGAGTTGATTCTGAAAGCAAGATGAGAGTGAGCTGGACATGCAGTGGTAGGGACAAAGACAAATGTCACCTGGGTTTTCATGCTAGGGATGGAGACCTTTGGGCTGCCAGGGCAGGTGCTGCCAGTGTGATGGACTGTCTGGGCCACCTCTGTGGGGTTTTAGGCTTTCAGAGGGAATGCTACTCACTGGGAACCATCAGCCTCCTGTCTTCTCCGTGCTCTACAGACACAGCTTAGAACTTAAAGGCTGAGAACAGTTTTCTACAGATCCAGTTAATACAATATGTCTTAAGACAGTGGCCACTTGCTGTCATGGTAGTCTTTTTTTTTTTTATTTTATTTATTTCTTTATGTGTATCAATGTATTGTCTGCATGCAGGTTTGTGCACCCGTGTCGTGCAATGCCGCGGAGGTCAGAAAAGGGTGTCGGATTCCCCTGGAACTGGAGTTCTCCTGGAATTGGAGTTTCAGACGGTTCTCTGCCGCCATGTGGGTGCTGGGGATCGAACCCGGGTCCTCTGTAAGAGCGGTGAATCCGTGTCCTCTGTAAGAGCGGTCCGCGCTCTTAACCGCTAGGCCATCTCTCCAGCCCCATGGTAGTCTTTTAAAAATAGCTGGAGAGATGGCCTAGCGGTTAAGAGCACCGACCGCTCTTACAGAGGACCCGGGTTCGATCCCCAGCACCCACATGGTGGCCGAGAACCGTCTGAAACTCCAATTCCAGGAGAACTTCAGTTCCAGGGAAATCCGAGACCCTCTTCTGACCTCCGCGGCATTGCACGACACGGGTGCACAGACTTGCATGCAGACAGTACATTCATACACATACGGAAATAAATAAAAATTAATAAAAAAAATTAAAAAAATATTTATTATTTTATGTGCATCAGTATATGGCTCACATGCATGCAAGTGCACCCATGTTGTGCAATGCCCATGGAGGTCAGAAGAAGGTATAGGATCCCCTGGAACTGGAGTGACTGACAGTTATTAGCTGCAATATAGGTGCTGAACTCAAAGCTGGGTCCTCTAGAAGAGCAGCTATTGCTTCCCACCACTGAGTGATCTCTCCAGCCCTGTCATGATAATCTTAGAGATATAGGTATGAAGGAGAGTTTCTAGGTGGAGGGCCAAAACATTCATCTTTAAACAACCTCTGCAAGGCTGACCAACTGATTAGAACTTCAGTGATTATGGAGATTTTTGGAATGTTGCAGGCATAGATCCTATTACAGTTAATCTCAGGCTATCTTTAGCCCCCTAAATAGCCATTTCTTGCCTACCTCTGTGTCAAACCTAATATCCTGTGACTAACAGATAAAAACCTTTTGGAATGTATTAACAAAACCCTAGCTTCCACAACCAAAAAGCTGAGTGCCATCTGAGGCTGATAGCTGAGATTTCTCTCTTGCAATAACTGCCTTCTTGATGTTTTTGCCAATATATTTGAGAAGTATCTTGATTTATAGTTTTCTTTGTTCTATTACTATAGAAACTTCAAGAAACTGCTTTCATGTTGGAACATAGAATTTGGGGTAATCTGACTGTGTTCCCAGGCCATGGTCACTCATATTTGGGTCCAGAATAAACTATCTCTCCTCTCCTTTGAGGTGAGACTTGTGCTTATACGTTGACCTGGGAAAAGTAAGCCAATTAGGACGTTATTTAATGAATGGAGGTATCAGACTACAGCAGTCACTCCACCATATTGCATGAGAAGAGTGAAGTTTGAATCTCATCCTTATGCCGAATAAGGCAGATTTGAAGGGCACAGTCAAAAACAATTCTACTGGGTGGGATTGGACTTACCCATAGGTTTTGAGTTAAGTCAGACATTAGATTGTTTTTGTCTTTCTCAAATTATAAAGTTAGCTAGTCAATTCCAGGCCTAAGACATTCTCATTCCAATAATTAGTGCTTAGTCCTAGGTACTGGCCAAACTCTATTCATGGAGAGTAAAGCTTCCCTCTGTTCCAGCCCAGGCTATTTCAGAGGAGGAGCTAGCAAGGGAGACAGGATGTGGTTAGACTTTCCTCTACTGATTGCTCTGCTCCTGGATTCTGGCTCCTCCAGGCTTAAAGTGGAAGAGGAGATGGGGGCAGTATGTCCAGCACAGTGATTGTCTGGCCACTACACTTGAGGCTCTTTGATTTCTTTAATGTCCCTCCCCCATTCCATTCATCTCCTGGTTTTCCTGATAGAAACTGTCTGTTGGCAGTTCTTAGCCTCAGCGTTGATTCCTGAGTCTCTTTGTAGAGTCTATTGTTTTCTAGGTGGTGCTCATACACAAGTTCCTTCAGAAAGACTTTACACTGGTTTTCTTTCAGGAGAGCCTCACTGGAAGTGCAGAAAATGCTGGTGAATCTTTTCTCTTCCAAATTCTGGAAGCCATTTCCTTCTCCTCTTCCTGTTACTCTTCTTCCTGGTCTTCCTCCTACTTTTTTAAAGACAGGATCTCACAGCCGGGCTGGCTTCCAATTCATGAACTTCCTGCCTTGTCTTCCTAGTGCTGGGATTCCAGGCTTGCAACCCCATGCCCAACGTCGGCCACTTCTTCCTAAGACCTCATTTGATCATTTGACCACAGCCTGTGTGAATACTTTCCCAAGCACAAACACAGAAGAGATGGAACTCAGGAAGAAATCCTTCTGCAGATTTCTACTTCTCTGTTTCAACTTCTTTTATAGTCGAGGGTAGTTGCTAGAGAAGATTCTTCAAACTGGTTTTTAGTTCTTCCTCCCGGGTCTTTCTCTGGGGGCCAAGTGCCTCATGCTAGAATTTGGAGAACCTGTTGCTTTGCAGCCTTAGTAGAGATGAACACGGTCCCAATTTTAAACTTTCTGCTATTATCACATATTTAGAAATAGGTATGTGTGTTTGCTGGAGGAGGGAGTGTGCAAAAAGCAAATTCTAAAATGCATTAAACCTTGAAGGGAGTTTTGAACAAAACTTTCAAATATTCAGACATTTGGCTTCCTTTATTTCTTCTCTTGCTTTCTCCCCTATGTCTCTATCTCTTAAAATATTGGGGTGATGGTTGCAGATACCAAGAGAGGTTGTAGCCATAGCTCCAAGAGTCAACATTCTTCTTTTCCTTTCACCTTCTCTAACAGTGACAGAGGATCCAAATTCAACAGACCTTATTTATCTTTTGGAACTCAGAAGAAAACTCTCTTCAGTGTCTATTATCAGCTCAATTATGAGAACTGCAGCAAATGTAAACTGCCTTCATATATCTTCTATGACAGTGAATCTTAAAGCTATTTGACATTTTTAGTGATCAAAGCACCAGAGAATCATTTCAAAGGAATCTTTCTGGCATGAACACAAAGCTAGCCTGAAGCCTGAGGAATCCCTAAGTGAGAATTCTTAGGTGACTGTTAAGTCGTAAAACTTTCTGGCCCCAGATAATTTTAGTTTAAGAGAGAGAACAAGCAAACAGTATTACATCCTTGTTTTTATCTTGAATACCTAAAGAAAGTAAATGGTGTGGATTAATAATCTGTTATAGAGATCTCCCGAGACAAGCTCAGGCAAGCGCAGGTGCCAGGGCATGGGCTAAAGAGCCGGCCCACAGTCGGTTGTCGGTCCCCCCGCCCACGAAGGCATCTGAAGGAGGCAAGCAAAGAAAGCCTTCAACACAGTGAAGAGGCATTTAGGGCCTACATTGGAATACAGGCAAGGAGAAGCTCACATGCCGGGAACACGAAGAGACAACACAGGAAAGGGGCAGGATAATCCCGCATCAAGTTCTACCAACCCTATGGAAGATTCCTACAGTGGGACCCCATGGGGATGGCCCAGGACACAGATATCAGAAACACAATTGAGAACATATTTAAAGAACTACAAGATTATAAAGAGCAAATCAAAGAACTAAGAAAAGAGAATGAAGAACTCAAGAAAGACCTAGAGAGAGAGAATGACAAACTCCGGAAGGAAATGGAAACACTGAAAAGATCCCATGCTGAAAAAGNCCCAACACCCCCCACACCCACCCACAAAGTAAATCAGGAAGATGGGGGGGCGAAAGTGAAAGGAAATGGAAAAATGAGAGCAAACTACGCAGCAATTCAAGAGGAAGGAGTGGAAAAAAGGCCGCAGAAGAGAAGGGAGGAGCCAGACAAAAAAGAGCAGACCGGGAAGACGAAACACAGAAACAACGAAAATCCGCAAGGAAAAGTATTTATGAAAAATTTAAAAAATCCACAATGCTGGAACCCCAGGAACGGGGGGACACTATGAAAAGATCGAACCGCCACCTCCACCAGCAGAGAGGAGAGAAGGAGACGAGAGAGAAGAAGCCCAAGCGAAGGGATTGAGCAGTATTCTTCACAGAAGAAGAGATGAAAACTGCGCCCAAACTCAAAAAAGACCAAACCATACACATACAAGAAAGAAAGCACATTAGAACTCCAAATCAGACAAGATACGAGCAGAACAGAAATGCTCGCCAGGCCACATTATAGTTAAAATGTTGGACACCCAAAACAAAGACCAAATCCTTCACCGCCCCACAAGAGAGAAACGACGTGACCTATAAGGGGAAACCTATAAGAATTATTACAACTGGGACTTCTCCATGCAAACTATGACGCAAGAAGAAACCTGGAGCAAAGCATTCCCAGTGTTAAAGACAATAAATGCCAACCCAGGTACTCTACCCAGCAAAAATTGATCTCATGAAGAGAGGAAACAACCTTCCATGCCATAAACAAGTTGAAAGAAAAAAAGAATACATGCAGGAAACGTCAACCCTCAGAAGAATACTGTGAAGCATTCAAAGAACCAGAAGACCTGAGCAACCATCTCCAGCCACCTCGAAAGAGAAATCAATAACGCATTACTGCAGAAGTAGAAACCTAACTCAAACTGGCAAAAGGGATGATAACAGCAAACTGATACTGCAACACAGCATGAAAGAATATCAGGCATAATCTTAAAAATTAATGGGACATATTCCCAATCAAAAGACATAGACTGGGAGATTGGCTTAGAAAACAGAATCCATCAACATGCTATCTACAAGAAAAACAATCTTTACCTTCAATGACCGGCAACACCTTAAAGTGAAAAGGAGGAAAAAATATTCCAAGCATTTGGTTACCAAAAAGAAAGCAGGTGTGCTATTTTAATATCAGGACCCAATAGACTTCAAAGTAATAAAAAATCCTCAGACAAGACAAAGGAAGGCCATTACCTCTTTTATCAAAGGAACAATTTCACCAAGAAGATCATTAATCGTGAATATATATGCCCCAACTCTGGTGCACCAAACTTTATAAAGTACAATTTTTTTTTTTCCCCAGGACCACAAGTCACACCACTAACCTCAGTCACTAATAGTAGGGGACTCAATACCCCACTGAGTCCTTTGGATATTAGTTTGGATTTTAGGTCAACAGGACAAAGAAATAAAACAGAAACAAAAAAAAAAGGCCAATCTGAATGAACGCTATGATACACCAAATGACCTCATAGACCTCTACCGAAATTTCCACCCTAATACCAGAGAATATCTTTCTCCTCAGCACCCCATGGAACCTTCTCCAAAATTGACCACTACTGGGACACAGAAAGGAAAAACCTCCACAAATAACAAAAAGATTGAAATAATTTCCTTTTACATTTTCTATCAGACCACAGTTCATAAAGCTCAACACCAAACAGTAGGATAAGCCCTACTGCATACAAGAACAAATGGAGACAACATATACTTGAATAATGAATGTGTCAGGAAGAGATAAAGAAGAAATAAAAAGCATTCCTGGAACTGAATGACAAGGGACCAACAACATAACAAAAATCTATGGGATACCTCCAAAAGCAGTCCCTATAAGAGGGAGGGGAAGTTTATGGCCCTGGGTTGCCTACATTAGAAAAACAGAAGCGGGAGCAAACAAGTGTATGATTTAACACTACAGCTAAAGCACATGAGAGGCAACAATAGATGAACCCTAAGTGCAACAGACAGGAAGAATAATATCTCACTAACAAAAACTAGAGCAGAAATTCAATGAATGAAATAGAAACAAAACACTACAAAAACAATCAATGAATCCAAAAGTTGGTTCTTTGAAAGAGAAAATAACCAAGATAGACAGATCCTCTAGCCCAGTTCCGTTAGTTGAGTGGAACCAAAAGAAAGATTTATTCTAACCAAATCAATACACTCCCTGAGGAAACATTGTTGAAATGATTGAAAAAGGAAATGGAAAAACAAATCAAAGATCAAACGAACAATGGAAAAGGAGCCAGCACAGCGGACGGGAATAGTGCAAGAACTGTGTACTGAACTCTACCAAGTTTGAAAACCTAGAAGAAAAATGGCAGGAATAGTTGAAACTCTTGGGAATCACCACAGCTCAACCAAGAAGAGAGTCTCGGCCGCGTATTGGCAGCGTAAACAGGTGACCCTAGAACATTATTATGAAAAAATAGAGGATTGTAGTAAGACGTAAGGATACTTCCCAACTAAAAAAAAGCCCTAGTCCCCGACGGTTTTTCACGGCAGAATTCTATAAAACATTTTCCACAAAGACCTACATCCGTTATTAATGAAACTGTTTAGAAGTATACAATCAGAAGGGAATTCTCCCCAAATTCCTTCTATGAGCCCAGTAATCCCTCTATTACCACAACGAGGCAAAGTACAAGGAGAAATATGACCCATCTCCCTAATGAACACAGATGCCAAAATTCTAAACCGGATACTGGCAAATCGATACAGACCCACATCAAGAAGATTTCACCATCATGACCAAGTTGGATTCCATACCAGAGATGACGGGATGGTTCAACATACGAAATCAATAACATTCATCAAAACACATATAAACGGAATCAAAGAAAAAAACCACACCCATCATCTCAATGATGCTGAAAAAGCCTTTTGACAAAATACAGCATCACTTCATGTTAAAAACTCCTAGACGACTGGATTGGAGGGATCGTTCCTCAATGTAATCAACGCCACATACAGGAAACCCACTAGCCAATATCATCCTTAATGGAAAATGACAGAAATATTCCCTTAAAGGTTAGGAACAGCACGGCTGCCCCGGTCACCACTCCTCTTCAATATAGTGCTTGATGCCCTTGCTAGAGCCCTAAGGCAAGAACAAGAACAAGGAAATGGAGAAAGAATTCAAAAGAGACCTTCCCACTCACCAATAGACTCAAAAGCAATAAAATACTCGGAAAAAATACTAACCAAGGACACTAAGGACCTCTACAACAACAATTTTTAACCTTTTAAAGAAGAAATTGAAGAAGGATTATCAGAAGATGGAAAATCCCATGCTCATGGATTGGGGAAAAATTAGCATTGTAAAAAAGCATTTTACCGAAAACTCTTGTATAATTTTTAATGCAATTCCAATCAAAGTCCCCAAGAGTTTCTTTACAGCTTGGAAAAAAAGTCCTTAAAATCATATGGAAAACAAAAGACCTCAAGTAGCCAAAACAACCCTTAGTGGAAAGAGCAATACACGAGGGGGGATTCTCTATACCAGACTTTCAAACTATACTACAGGGCTATAGTCATGAAAAACAGCCTGGTACTGACAAAAAAAAAGACCTGTTGGACTGATGGAAACCAAACCCGAAGATTCCAAACTAAGCACAAACAATTTCAGCCATATTATATTTGACAAGGGGGCCAAGAAGTGGGGGGTGGCACAATGTAGAAAAGACAGCATCTTCAGCAAGGGTGTTGAAAAAACTGGATCACCACTGTAGAAAGAATGAAAATTAAACCCTACCTTCGCCCTGTACAAAAGTCAAGCCCAGATGGATCAAAGACCTCCACCGTTATTAACCCCAAACTTTGCAGGCAATAGAAGAAAAAGTTGGAAGAAGACTACAAGCCATAGGTGTAGGAAAAGACTTCCTAAACTCAGACAGTAGCTGTGCAAGAATTAAGGTCGCCAATTGACAAATGGGGCCTCTTAAACTCACAGTCTGTACATCCCAAGAAACAATCCAGGAATTGAAGAGAAATCCCCAGAGTGGGAGGAAACCACTTCACCGCTGATACATGGGACAAAGCATTGATTTCCGGGATATATATAAACTACTTCAAAAAACAAAGAAAAAAGGGAAAAAAAACAAATGACCCACTCAATAGATGGAACAACGAATCTACAGAGACTTCACAATGTGAGGAATTAGAGATAAGCGAGAACCCCCTTAAGAACGGTTCAACATCACTAATCTTAAGGAAAATGCAAATCAAACACCACTTTAAGATATCATGTGACTCCAACAGACTGGCTAGGATCAAGAAAACAAATTGATACCACGTGCTGGAGCGGTTGTTGGGAAAGGGGAACACTATCCACTGCTGGTGGGAATATAAAACTGTACCAAGCGCCCCATGGAACGCAGTGTGGAGAACCCTGGAAAGGATTGGACTGAATTGCCACCCCCACCCCGCCCCATACCACTCCTGGGGCATGTACCCTCAAGACTCAAGCCACCACAGAGATACACTTGCCCGGCCATGTTTATTGCCGCCCTCTTCACAATAGCAAGGAGCTGGAACCCAACCTAAATGCCCCTACACTGACGAGTGGATAGAGAAAAAAAAAAAAACTGTGGTACATCTACACAATGGAGTTCTATTGCAACTGTAAAGAAAGACATCACAGCTTTGCAGGAAAATGGCTAGAGCTAGAGGACATCCTGCTGAGTGAAGTAACACGAAGTCCCAGAAAAAGCAAACGGACGAATGGTATTCCCTCATTGTAGGATGCTAGTGCCAATTAGAGCCTAGTTGTAAGTATATTTTGTGGTCAGGGGCCCCCTGAGCTTTTGTTCAAGCAGTTGGGGGTAATGCATATTGGAAACAACAACAACAACAACAACAGAAAGGACTGCATCAAAGAACTGACTGAAACAGTGAACTTCTGCTCAAAACAGTCAACTTCCTCATGGAGAATATTGAGAAAGACTGAGAAAGAGATGAAAAGCATGTTTGGCAGAATGCATGACCTCTGACGGGGTGGGGGAATGGAGGGGAACACGGGTCTAGATTTGTTAAAAAAATAAAAGTAAATTTATGTGAAAAAAATAATCTGTTATAGTCTGGAACATTTTCACTACACTTTAAAAGCCTGGGTTATAAAGAGTTAATACTTGTGTGATGTCAGGAGATTAAAGGGTTTGGACAATTTCTCTGCTTGAACATAGGGCCATGAGGGTGGAATAAGAAAAAAATGATTGAAGGATTATTGAGCATTATCTTTATTGGGTAAGGAATGGTCACACTTAACAGGAGGAATGTTCTAGAATTTCCAGCACAGGCAGTATTTCTTATTGTTTAGCATGGCCCTTCAGTTATGATTTCAATCTAAGTGAAAACTTTAATGCTACAGATAGAAAAACCTTTGTATTATTGCCCTTGTAAAAAAAACAAAAAACAAAAAACAAAAGCGTAGCTTTTATCTTTCTGGCCAGCTTTTCTCTATCAAGCAATTACCATTCTTTGAGATCTTTTGAAGATAACTGGCAGTGCTCTTAGGTCCAGAGGTTGAAAAAAATGCTCCAGGAACTCACGGTGCAGACTTATCGTGCATTAATTATTACCTGGTGGCTGGCATTTCAGCTTAATACCCATGTTTTGCCTTCATATTTTTTTTTTCCATTAGGTGGAAGCCAGTCTGAGTTTGAAGTCAGACAGAAACAACAACTCCAACTGATGCGATCTAAATACCAGCAAAAGGTCAGAATCCATTTTTCTTAGTTTAATTTTGGCAACAAATTTCAGTACCGACACTTTCATGTAACCATGAAATAACACGGTGACTTTACCAAAAATAAAACCTTCAAATCAATTGCAAAGTGCAGCTCTCAGAAGTGAGAAGTGAGAGGGAGAAAATATTTAGAATTCTTACCCAAATCACATGTGTGTAAGCATCAGCTTTAATTATTCTCTCTAGTTAACAATGTGTTAACTATAGTTTACGACTGCTGCATTTTAGTTCCAATAATATGTTTTTGTTTTTTCCAAGCCAGTCATGAAAGAAGTATAAAAAATGATTCAAGATACATAGTGGTTTCTATAATGAGCATTATGAGCTTTCTAATCAGGAAAAATTATCTGCCTTTTCCTCCTGCATATGTGTGTGTATACATGCCCAGGTGTGTTGGGGGGGGAAGAGGTGGACACACACAAGTACAAGAAGAAACAGAACAAATTCTCAGGTAGGAACTACAGCCTGGCCATTCTCTGTGATCTAAGTGGCTTGAAGTAACAACCTGTAATCATGGTGAGGAATAACACAACAATACTGTAATTTGCCTTTCATCATAATTTTGTGTTCCAGAAGTTCAGACTGAAAAATGGTAACTGTTTTTTTGTCCTCTGTAATCTCAATACAATTTAGCTAAAGAGAGAGGAATCTATACGAATCAGGAAGGAAGCTGAAGCAGCTGAGCTACAACGAATGAAGGCAATTCAGAGAGAGAAGGTAAGCAGGTGAAGAGGATGATTAGCTGATGTTTACTGACAGCCGGGTGCCAAGTTCTCTTCTAGACACTGTCCACATGCTCCCTCATTTAATCCTCTGTAATCTGTTGAGGAGTGTATGATCCAATTGTACAAATGAGGAAGTGACACAGAGAGGGAAGATAAGGTGCCCAAGGGCCCCACAGCCATAGTCAGAATAAGAGGCTTCATATCCAACATACTGGCCTCAGCGCTTGAGTTCTGAGTTACCAACCTTTTTCACCTTTTAGGCAAGTAATCAAGGTATAAGCTGTATATTTCTTCAGAAGGTAAAGCAACTACTGTCAGTGGCAATCAGTGGTACACTGTCATATTTGTATCCAAATGTTGAATTTTGCAGGGCGAGTGTGATGAAGGTAAATAGGCCAGTTACTGATAGAAGAAAGAATATGCATTGGCATTTCAGTGTTAGTGAGTTTCAAGACAGTGTCTAGAGCTTGGGGAGAATATTCACAAATGTTTGTTTGCTAGAGAAGAAGGAGCCATGTGGAGGCAGTATCCCCATCCTTTCTCCAACTGCCATTCACCACACACTCCTAAGATGAGGGAAGCTTTAAGTGTCAGAGTTTTGGGGGCCAGGGACTTGACTCATGATTCTGACCACAGTGTGACACTTGCTGTAGATGCCAGTCCAGGAGACGAAATTCTTTATATATCTATATATGTGTGTGTATACAATTTTAATTGAATTTTTATGTACTTCATACACATCTTAATTATATTTAGGCTCCTCCCCTATTTCCACCCCCCCAGAGTCTACTTACCAGAAAATAAAATTCTTGTCCCTGCTGCCTGTCTAAATTCTTTCCCTCCCCCCTCATTTTCCTTAAAAAATTAAGTATTAATCAAGCAATAGATGTTTTTAAGCAATAGGTGTTTTTACCAGTTAGAGTTATTGAGGCCACAAGTTGACTATTTGTGAAGTACAAGTTTTCCCTTCCCCCAGGAATTCTCTTTTTTTGGGGTGCAGTCTAGCCTTCCATTGGAAAGTGTCTGTCATGCTGTCTGACCTTGGGCAGGCCTCTAATCTTCTGTGAACTATTTCTGTAAAGTGAGTCTGTAAGTGCTACCTTGTTTGGAAAGTTCAACAGAATCCTGTTGCCATAGAGATGCAGGCGGTATTAAGACTGGACTTGCACATGAGGAACTGTAATAAAATGCTGGACGTGTATAAGAAGCATATGAGCTTCATTCATAAATTTTGATTCAATTGGCTTCCAGTTGCTATTTCACAGAGGATCTTTATTGAAATAACTTTTTATTTACCTCTTTTTCTCTTTTTAGAGACTTGCGTATATCTCACCATTTCTTCCTCTTCCTTTTTACCATACTTTTGTCCTTTATCCATCTCTTTCTCCCCCTCCTACAAGTCTGAAGTTGTGGTGGACAGGGACTCTTACATGGTCTGCCTGCATTTCAAGTGGAACTAAGGAAAGCACTGCCAGGAGCTGGACTAAAGGCTTTCAGACACAGCGGAATTACTGTGTCGCAGACTCTTATCTAAGTCATTTAGCCCCCACAATTAGATGGCTTGTGTGTTGTTTTATAGTTCATTTCTTCATGGATCAGTATCACACACACTTCTTATATTAGTGTGGGTGAAATTCTGTTCTTTAACACTCATTAAAAGCAGTAATTTTACTTTCCAAGTTATACAACAACTCTAGACCTATAGCAGTCTTTATATATAGAACCACTAACTGGATTGGCTTTTCTAAATTGGTCCTCAGAATGTCTATGGCATAGTTTACTGGAAAGAGAGTAGGACTGGCTCTGTAGCCCTTCCCTTCAAAACGTGTCCTTGGGTTGAGCAGAATCAGCATCCCCTGGAAGTTGCTGATGTGCAGACTCCTGAGCCCACCTTGGGCTGCCAACTGCTTCCTGCCAAGCTCTCTGAGTTGATTTCTATGCATGCAAAATTAGTGAAACATTAATTTAAATGTTCTTCTGAAAGAAAGAGTCACCTGCCCTGACTAGGACTGATTGGCCTTCTCTAGCTGATTGGCCTTCACTCTCACCAGGCCCAGCCCTTTTCGCTGAATATAAATCTGTGGCATTTCATGGTTACAAAAGCTTGTTCAGTGGATTGTGTCAGATAGAAAAGTGGGTATTAGGCATCTAGGAGTGACATATTCCACATTGCCAGTGTGATAATAGCCAAGGAAAGTGATAATGACTATGCTTATGGAGCACTTATTCTTTATAATGCACAGCAAATCCACACATGGACACCAGCTTGCAGCACTCTGCCCTTCATCCCCTAGTAGATGGCTGTTGCCCAGGAAGTCTGAGATCAAGTGAGGGCAAACATCTACTGCCACCCAGGATAGTCTAGATTGGACTCTGGCTTCAACCTCCCTCCAACTTTCTTCCTCTTGGGAGGGGTTAAAAGAGGACAGAAGGGTCATCAGGGGTGTTTTGTGTGTGTGTGTGTGTGTGTGTGTGTGTGTGTGTGTGTGTGTGTGTGCATGTGCACACATGTGTGAGTTAGAGGGAGAGAGGTTGCATGATGAGAGAGTGAACTTTGTGAATGTATTTTTGCATGCTTATTGGTATTTAATAAACAGGAAGGTTTAGCAGCAGCCAGCTCTTCAGCATTCAGTCATGTCACCAGATTCCAGGAGAGTTATCCTAGGGGCATTTGGAGTGGGCATTGTAATGCTTTGGTCAAACCTACATTGCCTACACTAGGAAACACTGATGATATTGTATGCTTCCAGTGCTGAGCTACAGCACTCTGGACTGGCTTGTGAGAATGGATTAATAAATGTTCAGATTTTTGAGTCAGTCCTTTCAGGGCTGAGGAGGGCAAAGATTATATACCTGGCATTTCATGTTGGTAATTTGAGACTGTCTATAGTGGGCTTGCTTATACTACAGAAACTATCAAGTGGTACAAACCAGTTCCTTGTATTAATTTTTCCTTGCTGTGATAAAATATCTAAAAGAAACATCAAGGAAGGAAAGGTTTATTTTGACTCACGATTCCAGAGGGATTTCAGTTTGTAATATTGATACAGGTGAAGCATAACATCTTGGTCTGAGGCAGTGGGATCCCAAGGTGGTGACAAGACAGGAAGCAGAGACTGTAGTAGAACCAGAGGTGGGTCTTGCTTTCGAAGGTCTACCCTTACTGACCTACTTCTCCAGCCAGGCCCCATATGCTATATTGTGGGGAGCAGGTGTGGCGACAGTCCTAAGAAGGCACCCGAGACTTTAGCAAAGTTTTATGACTAACACCTGAGTCTTATGATTAACACCTGATTCCCTCCTACCTCAAAGTAAAGCCACGCTCACCATTTGAGCTGTGCAGGTGCACCCTGTATACAAGATCAGGCCAGATGATACCAATAGATCAGCCACGCAACCTGGGCTGGGAAGGTGGATAAATAGAGGGACTTTCTATATAGACAGACTCTCTCTCCTTTCTAGTCTGAGAGAGAAGCTTGCTTGCCTGAGGAAGGAGAAGGCTTAGAGGGAGAAGCTTGGAGAAGGAGAAAAGATGTGCCTGAATAAACCGTTCTGACAAGACCTGCCTGCCTGAATAATAAACAGCTTTGAGAAGAACGAGCGAGAGGTGCTTTGTTGCTGCGGCTTCATACTAGTGTACAAGTGTTTCATACACTATATGTTCCATAGCCCTCAAAATAGTGCCATAAACTAGAGACTGAATACTAAAAATGTTAGCCTACAGGGTACACTTCAGATTTAAACATTAATAGTTCTGTTCTTCCTTCTATCAGAGCAGGTTGCTAAATGGTCACCAGTACTCTCTGCTTAGAAGTAAATGAAAGTGGTCATATCTTACCTTCTCCTACCACACACATTTCAGGGCCAAGGAAGGTGACAATTTTATACCTGGCATCTGGTATTTAATGCTTTATTCATGTGTTCAACATAGTAATAACCCCTTAACTCTCAAGAGTTTCAAATTCTAGCCCTTAAAATCTAAGAATGTTTTATTACATGGCAGAGAGGAATTAAGTTCACAGATGTAATTAAGGGTGCTAATTAGCTTGGCCTTAAAATAAGAGACTGTCCTGTAATAGCAAGGTGGGACCAATGTAATTACAGGGCCCCTTAATTGGAAGAAGCAGGGAGAGGACCTAGAGGATGACAACAGGGGACAGAGAGCCTATTAGGCTGGCTTTGGGGGGGGGGCTGGCATTTGCCAGGGAATGTGAGTGGTCTGTAGAATCTGAAAAAGACAAGGAAATTAACTTTCATCTACAGTCAACTAGAAGGAATATAGTCCCTTTGGCTCCTTGGTTTTAGCCAGCGGAAACCCTTCAGATTGCTGACCTCTGCAACTATGAGATTAGCCTGTGTTGTTTAAGCTGCTGCTTGTGCAAGTTTGTGACACTAACACAACTAAAATGGCTTGTAGTTAGGTATTTCTTTATTACTGAGAGACAGTGTCTCTAAGATAACAGGGTAACAGAATCAAAGAGAGTTATTAAAAAGGCATGGTAGCAGATGCAGGTGCTTTTTGTAGGTTTTGTCCATAACTAACAGGTATGTTTCACACTGCTGACAAAACAACTTAAAGGGAAGAACGATGTGTACGGCACATCAATTTAGGGCGTTTCCTCCATGGTTCCTTGGTCTATGTTTCTGGGCCTGCAGTAGACAATAATTCATGGTGGAAGGGCATGGCGGAGGAAAGTTTCATAAAGCATGGTAGTCAGGAAGTGAAGTAACAGAAGGGGACTAAGGTCAAGATATACCTTCAAAGTCACATTCCTGTAAACTCACTGTCCCCAACTAGGCCTCGCCTTCTATAATTTTACCGTCTCCCTATTAAAAGCTTTTTTTTTTCAGTTTTTGTTTTTTTGAGAAAAGGTCTTATGAAGCTTAGAAGTTATCATGTAACTGAAGATGACCTTGAAGTCTTTGATCCTTCTATCATCACCTCCCAGCTGGGATTGTAGACACTATAGCTGGAGTCAAATATGAAATCCATCAGTGGATTAATCCATTCATGAAAACAGCCTTCAAGATGCAGTCACTCCCATTAAGCTCCAGCAGTCACTATTGCTTGCATCAGGGAACCACACTTTTAATTCCATGAGTGTTTTCTGGGGACACTTCATATCCAAACCATATTTTACCCCTGGCTGCTAGAAGGTTCATGTTCATCTCAGAATGGAAAATGTATTCATTTATTTTGTCTTGGAGTCCTCATAGTTTTAATAATTCCAACATTGCTCAGAAGTTCAAGATCAAAGTCTCCTCAAGGAGCAAACGGAAACAGCTGTGAACCCTCTAGAATCAAAACCAGGTTATGTATTTCCAAGACACAGTGGCATAGAGTAAGCATTCCCATTTCAAAAGGGAGGATTGGACCAAAGTGAGATAGAAACCTAGGAGGGTGGACATCAGATCCTGTACCTCCATGCAATGTCATGATGTGAGTGCCATTAGACCTGAGTAGAGCATCCCTACAGCCTGGCTGTCTGCAGCTCCCAGCCTCTCTCCAGGCTGGCTCTACTTACCATCAGTTGCTTTTCTCAGCAGATTTCTCATGAACCTTGGCTCTCAGTTACATCTTCAGCTTACTCTCATAACTTCATGCTTTGCCCCTTGGGGGCCACCCACAGTGACTCTGACTCTGGCACACATGGGTTGGCCTTCCAGAATTTCCTTTTTTATCTGAATGGAAGCCTCCATGACCCCACCACTCTTGTATTCTGAGTGGCTACAAAAGCTGCATCACTTAGATGGCATCAGGGTCTGACACCAGCTTGAGCCATAGCTGGTCCTCCTTGGATCACACCTGCAGCAGCCTCTGAGTATCTGGACATAGAAAAACACCTCCCTAGGCAGTCTTATGTAAGCATGGAGTCTTGGAGCTCTTTTCTCAAAGCAAAATCTTTTGAATGAGTTAAAATCATTATAACCTGGCCTCTGTAATAGGGTATGGTGGGAGAAAATCTAGCCAATCCCTGAGATACTCTAAAGGTAGCTTTCTCATTGTAACCTGCTCATACACCAGTGGATTAATCCATACATGAAACAAGAGCCTTCAGGAGCCAATCACTTTCTTAAAGCCCCTACAGTGACTACTGATTGCCTTGGGAACAAGCTTTCTACACGTAAGCCTTCTGAAGGGATACTTCATAATCCAAACCGTAATAATAAACTTTGAGTAATTCATATAATAAATAAGCTTTTCAGCTGAGTTTAATGTTCTGAGAATAAACTTCCAGCATATTCTACTCACAATCACATTGATAAATAATAATTTAATTTTTCCATATTCCATAATACACACCTAAAATATGAAAACCATCTATCTATCTCCATGTCAAAGACTTTCCCTATCCCTTGAATTCATTTTATTCTCCTTATGTTTGATTCCACAATGCTACTTTTTCCAAATACTTCTGTCTGATTTTTCCAATCCTTTGTTCTATCATAACTTTGAAAATGAGATTTGAGTGGCATCTAAAGCCTTTTCCTGCTCTCTCCACTCAGCTCTGGCTGCCAAAGTCACTTGCAGCATTTGAAGTCTGTGTTTTATATAGACACCGAGACAAGTAATTAATTTTAATGCTATTCAGTGAAATAAGAACTAACTAGTAGAGTATAAATTATGCATATTAGATACAAAATGTATACATATGTATTTTAAGACATCATACTTCTTGCTTTCCTGTTTCTGAAAGCAAATCATACCAAGGGCTAGTGGCTTTAAGAACAACTCTGGGGGTAAAACTCAACTTTTATGAAATTATTCCAACATTGTAGGAACTGGAAAGCATTTCTAATTCTATGAACTCTCAAGGCACATCAGGTTTCAAAGAAATATGGTTCTTACAGTCTGCATTCCCTTCTGGCTCCATCTGTAGAGGCATTAAGTGTTTGGTTGTTGAAATGCAATGAGATTTCACTAATTGATCCCACAATGTTGGAATGCAGTGAGGTCTCTGTCTCGTAGGTGTGCTATTAGCAGCCAAAGTTGTTTGCCTTTCTGGGCTCCAATTTCCTTAAGTGTAAAGTGGGTGTGTTAATAAGTTTGGACGAATTAAAGGATACAATATACACAAAAGGTGCTGACTATACATGAAAAGAAGTGCTCTGATAGTCTCTCATTTGATTTTATTATATCAATTCCTTGCAAAGAAGGCATAGAAAAAGCTTGCTGTTGTTTAGCACATGAATTAAATGAGTTCAATGATTTCACTTCTGTTAATCTCATGTGAATGAAATTGCTGGAGGGAAAACATACTTGGCATTTTGGGACATGCCAAAGTTCTGAGCTTCCATCTCAGCTAGGATTTTAACATTGGCCAGTGCCCAGTATTTTCCCTTTTCATTCTATGCTCAGCCCTATCTCTTTCTCTCTCTCCTCTTATCCTCCTCCTCTCTCGTTCTTTCTCTTTCTCTCTTCTCTCTTTCTCTCTCTTCTCGTCTTTCTCCTCTTTCTCTCTCTTTCTCTCTCTCTTCTCCTCTTCTCTCTTTCTCTCCTCTCTCTCTCTTTCTCTCTCTCTCTTTCTCTCTCTCTCTCTATTCTCTCTCTCTCTTTCTCTTTCTCTTTCTCTCTCTCTTTCTCTCTCTTCTCTCTTCCTCTCTCTCTCTCTCCTTTTCTTTCTCTCTCTTTCTCTTTTCCTCCGTCTCTCCTCTCTTTCTCCTCCATCTTTCCTCGCATCTTTCTCCTTTCTTATCTTTTTCTTCTTTTTAGTCTGAGACAGGGTCCCCCTGTAGCTTACTATGTAGATCAGGCTGGACTTGAACTCACAGAGATCAGCCTGCCTCTGCATCCCAAGTGCTGGGATTAAAGGCGTGCGCCACCACACCTGGCTCTCCTTTCACTTTCAAAGTTCCATCTACTGCTTCATAGGAAGTTGAGGTCATTGGTTCTTAAGGATCTTTATTTTTCTATTATCTTACTCTTTGCTACTTTTCTTTTCCCTCCCTCCCTCCCTTCTTGCCTTGCCTTCTTTCTGAGACAGAGTCTCATTCTGTAGCCCAAGTTGGCCTTGAACCCTTGAGCTTTCTGCTTCAGCCTGTTGAATGAAGGCATGTGTTATGATATCTAATTATTTGCTTCTGCTATCCCCAAGCCCATCTTTATTTTAATTTTATATGTTATGAGTCTTTTGCTGCCGTATATGTAAGTGCACCATGTGTTGTGCAATGCCCATGAAGAGCAGAGAGAGTGTTGGATCCCCTGGAACTGAAGTTACAGACTGTTGTTATCCACCACGTGGGTGCTGGGAACCAAACCCCAGTCCTCTACAAGATCAGCCAGTCCTCTTAACCACTGAGCCATCTCTTGGGCCCTTATGGAACATTTTAAACTCTCAGGTGGGCCCATGGCTCTTAACCCCGCAGATCACCCAGCCCTTGTCCCCCAAGCCCATCTTAAGAGAAATAAGACAGTCTTTCCTGGTTGCTGCGCTAGCATCTTCACCGGTATTTACCAACTCATACTCTCTCTAGTCTCTTCAGGGACCTTGTTTCATCAGTTAAGCTTCCTTTCCCAGATTTTTTTTTTTTTGTGTGTGTGTGGTTCTGTTTCCTTGCTCAATGTCTAGTTTAACTTGGTTCTCTCATCCTAATAAATTGCACTATTATATTCTAATCTGTCTTCAACTCTTTTATCACAATCAACTTCTTGAAAGATGTCTCTACTCCATTTGATTTTAAATGTGACCAATTTTCATACTCACTTGAACTGGATAGGGTTTCTACTTTAAAGTGTTGATGGTGCCTTTAATCCTAGCACTTGGGAGGCAGAGGCAGGTGGATCTTTGTGAGTTCAAGGCCAGCCTGGTCTACAGAGTGAGTTCCAGGACAGCTGGGGCTACAGGGAGACCCTGTCTTGAAAAGACCAAATATAAATAAAGTGTTGATGCTATGCCCATTTGACTTAGGAAATAGATTTCTCTAAATATTTTCCTTTACTTGTTTCTTTGGGAGCTGAGCTTGGCTTCTGTCTCCAGTTCTTTTCTGGTACAGAGGTAGCCAAGGTCAACACTATTGTTGTTGCTGTTGTTGTTGTTGTTATTATTATTATTATTATTATTATTATTATTATTATTTTCTCTTTTTTGAGACAGGGTCTCCCTGTAGGCACAACTGGCCTGGAATGAAACTCACTATGTAGACCAGGCTGGCCTTGAACTCAGAGAGATCTACTTGTCTCTGCCTCCTGAGTGCTGGTAAAGGCGTGTACCACCATGCCCAGCCAACACTAATGTTCTTAATAGAAAAAAACACAATGGAGGCTTCGATTCCTATTTTATTAGTCATTCAGTAGTCCATACTGTAAACTCTACTCTTCTGAACTTTCTAAGAACCTCCTTTTGGGATGGCTTCACTGGTGGACAGCTCTCTCTTGCATCTCTTTTGGATGGCTTCACTAGTGGACAGCTCTCTCTTGCATCTCTTTGGGATGGCTTCTCTGGTAGACAGCTCTCTCTTGCACCTCTTTTGGATGGCTTCACTAGTGGACAGCTGTCTCTTGCATCTCTTTGGGATGGCTTCTCTGGTGGACAGCTCTCTCTTGCATCTCTTTTGGATGGCTTCTCTGGTGGACAGCTCTCTCTTGTATCTCTTTGGAATGGCTTCACTGGTGGACAGCTCTCTCTTGCATCTCTTTGGGATGGCTTCACTGGTGAACAGCTCTCTCTTGCACGTGTTTTGGAATGGCTTCTCTGGTGAACAGCTCTCTCTTGCATCTCTTTGGGATGGCTTCTCTGGTGGACAGCTCTCTCTTGCATCTCTTTGGGATGGCTTCTCTGGTGGACAGCTCTCTCTTGCATCTCTTTGGGATGGCTTCTCTGGTGGACAGCTCTCTCTTGCATCTCTTTGGGATGGCTTCTCTGGTGGACAGCTCTCTCTTGCATCTCTTTGGGATGGCTTCACTGGTGGACAGCGCTCTCTTGCATCTCTTTGGGATGGCTTCACTGGTGGACAGCTCTCTCTTGCATCTCTTTGGGATGGCTTCTCTGGTGGACAGCTCTCTCTTGCATCTCTTTGGGATGGCTTCTCTGGTGGACAGCTCTCTCTTGCATCTCTTTGGGATGGCTTCACTGGTGAACAGCTCTCTCTTGCATCTCTTTGGGATGGCTTCTCTGGTGGACAGCTCTCTCTTGCATCTCTTTGGGATGGCTTCTCTGGTGGACAGCTCTCTCTTGCATCTCTTTGGGATGGCTTCTCTGGTGGACAGCTCTCTTTTGCATATTTAGCATAATTTCCCCATTGCTTTCTTTTCTTTTTTTAAAAAAATTTTTTTTATTTTATTAATTTTATTTATTTCTGTATGTGTATGAATGTACTGTCTGCATGCAAGTTTGTGCACCCGTGTCGTGCAATGCCGCGGAGGTCAGAAGAGGGTGTCGGATTCCCCTGGAACTGGAGTTCTCCTGGAATTGGAGTTTTAGACTGCTCTTGGCTGCCATGTGGGTGCTGGGGATCGAAACCGGGTCCTCTGCAAGAGCGTCGGCGCTCCTAACCGCTAGGCCATCTCTCCAGCCCCAATTGCTTTCTTTTCTATATCTTGACCTAGACTGAAATTTTCCAGGGTAGACACTGCTGTGTTCATCTAACAGTACCAAGTGTGTGATAGGCATTGGATACATGTTTGTTGAATACACATGGTTCAATGATTTGATTGATTTAGGGTCACTCCGCGAGTGATAGTGTCCTGAAGCTGGTTTCACATTTTCTTCCCCAGGATCTTCCGCTTTTAGACATGATGCATTTGTACTCATGCAAATATGTTTGGGTGAGACTTTAACTAGGAGTTAAGTGGAAAAAATATTCTGATTAAATCTAACTATTTGTATTGATAAAAAAAATTGGTGCTTACTTTGGTAGGTATACAGTGCTGTTCCTCAAATAAGCCACTGTTTTGCAAAGTACTTGCTCATTAGCTTCTGCTCGGAGATTAATAGACTTTTGGTGGGTAAATTTAGCTACTGTGAGTTGGAATCTATTGTTTTTTTTTTTTTTTTTTTTGACAGGATCTCCCTAGTCTCAGCCCACTTGGAACTCACCATGTAGACCAGGCTGGCTGGATCTCACAGAGATCTGCCCGCCTCTACCCCTGCCTCCCGAGAGCTGGAATCTATTACTGAGGAGATTCAAGCTTGTTTTCTCAATTTCTGACCTTGCTCAAAGAACCCTCTAGATGCCATGTGACTGTCTCACTGTTCTCCAAGGCAATTCCTGACTTTGGTTTAACCAATACATTCTCTGTGCTTTCTACCTTCCATCCTCTTGATGCCCCCACTTCAGGACTGTAGAGAGCTTATCACAGTTCATCGAATTTGGATTCATGATTCAGGACTTTATCTAGACTATAATACTTAGTCCGTTTTAAATTCTTTCAATTTTATTCCTGAAATTCTGTTCCATTAACAATCCAACTGCTACTGTGTAAACTGATTCCTTTTGACTCTACAAAACTTCCTATAGTGTTTTTTTCAAACAGAAAACATCTATTTTACCTATCAAAGTAGGAAAGTTATATGTAAATGAAGACTTTCACAGAAATGAAGAATATAGTTTTTAGCCCCTTCCTTGAATGATGGAGCCAAGTTTCCATCAGGATTCAAAAGTGATGATTTCCTTTATTCTCTTTTCACAGATCCTCCTCTGGGAAGATCCAATTTTTTATTGAACCTAGGTGCTTTCTCTTTTTTTTGAAATCATTTAAAACTTCACATTTCTTCTGTGTTAGAAAACTTGTTTGACTCCTTATTAATTTCTTTTGTCTAAGAATTTTACTTCTTTTCCTTGGGCACATTAAAAAATGACAGTGGTGTCATGGCGAGCAAAAAGCAAGTGTTTTGGATTATTTAAACTGGATTAAAATATTCCAGAGCTATGGTGACAGCAATATCACATATGAAGTCACTTCTCTGTAGACTCTCTAGACAGCTAATTAAGAAAAACACCCTCTTTTCTATTCAAGTGGATGGCTTTTTTTCAGACATATGCTCTTCAGTCTCAATAGCTTTAAGTATCTAAGTCAGAAGGGAATTGAGTTGGCTTATTGAAAATCTTTTCCTGAGGGCATTAGTAGAATGTGATATATATATGTATGTATATATATATATATGTATATATGTATATATACGTATATATGTAAAACTTTTGTATGAACTATTGAACAATATATTGTTACAATTTTAATTTACCATGTTTGGTATGGTACTCTTTGGTTCTATTAGACCATTTTGCAAACACTACATAAAATATGTTGCTATCATATGATTGAGCTGAAATAAAAATGTGAAATTTTGATTCTGCAATTTAACCCATCAAGTTGTAATAGGGGGGCTTTGGAAAGAACTGGGACCTTTTAGTATAGTGTTCATAGGTTCTGAGAGGGGAGGCAACTTGGGCTCTCTGGGGCCATTAGAAGTCAAGGATTTGGGGGCTTGGATGAATTCAATTTCATGATTCTACCTAAAGCTTCCTCAAGAAATTTCATTTTGATATTTGCAATTTCAGAGCAATAAGCTAGAGCAGAAAAAGCAACTTCAAGAAAACCTTCGAAGAGAAGCACTTAAAGAGCATCATCAACAGTAAGTGTTCACAAAGCTTTTCTTTCCTGGCATAGTGTTCATTCAGTGTTTGAGCCTAGATGATGATAACTTTTCAAAACTTTGGTGTTCAATTATGGGCATTAGATTAGTTATGTAAGTGACCTCTACCATCTCTGAGGATCTGAGATTGTGGACAGCTGTAGTCATCAAAATAATTTCTAGTGTTCAACTGATGAGCAGTAATCCTGTTAAATCTGAGGGGTTCATCACTACAAATAAGTTGGAGGGCTTGATTTCAGGATGTTTCTGATTATTTTGGTTTCAAAGATATTGATGTAAAGAGGAGAGTGGTTGAGATGAAATACCCAAGAGAGTCTAAACTATGTAAGATTTAATCTAATGGATTGAAGGCTGTTTTGTTTTTTTAGTCAAGAATTAATATGTGGGAGCCGGGCGTGGTGGCATATGCCTTTAATCCTAGCACTTGGGAGGCAGAGGTAGGCAGATATTTGTGAGTTCAAGGCCAGCCTGCTCTACAGAGCGAATTCCAGGACAGCTGGGGCTACAGAGAGACCCTGTCTCGAAAAGACCAAAAAAGAAAAAAAAAAAAGAATTACTATGTGGGATTGGAGAGATGGCTCAGTGTTTAAGAGCACTGGTTACCCTTGCAGAGGACCTGGGTTTGATTCCCAGGATCTACATGGTGGCTAGTAACACAGATGGTTATCTGTGACTCCAGTACCTAGGGAATCCAATGACCTCTTCTGACATCCTCAGGCACTGTATGACATGGGTTCACTTACATATATCCAGGGAATACACTCATACACATAAAATAAAAATAGTAAATAAGATATTAAAAAAAGAATTCAGATGTCGTTAATAATTATTTTTGAAACTCCCAATTAATGGTCATAAATAAGATAAATTTCCTAATATGCTTTGCGAATAATATCTGATGTGTTAATATTAAGTAGTATTATCACCTGTTCTAGTTTGCTTTTCCATTGCTGTGACAGAACACTCTGACCAATTCCAACTTGGGGAGGAAAGGGTTTATTTGGCTCATGTCTCCTGGGTCACAATTCATCACTGAGGGACCCCACCATAGGAACTCAGGGCAGGAAGCTGGAGGCAGGAGCTGAAGCACAGGCCATGGAGGAATGCTGCTTACTGGCTTGCTCCCCTGGCCCATGCCCAGCCTGCTTTCTTATACTGTACATAACAACCTGCCCAGGGGTAGCACCACCCATAGTGGGATGGGCCCTCTCACATTGCTCAAAAATCAAGACAATTCTCCACAGACATGGCCACAAGCCAGTCCAATGGAGCCAATTTCCCAAGTGAGGCTCCCTCAACCCAGGTGTGTCAAGTTGACACTAAAGCTATCCAGCACATCACCTATGTTTTATAATGCTGATAATCTACTCTGTTATAGCCTTTAAAGATAAACTTATATCCTGACTCTTGGTATTTAGTTTACTTGAACACTGATAAAAATATCCAATAAAACTCCAAATACCCCCCCTCCTGCAAATCAGACAGAAACAAAGAACTATGTTTCTGACCATATGCAATTTTAAATATAGTAGAATTGGCAGCTAGCAGATCAGTGTTCAGAATCTGAGCTCCATTACCTTGCTGTGATCTTGAGCAAACAATTAAATCTCTTTGAACTTTAGCGTTTTGTTCATTTGATTTTGATTTTCAAAATAAGGATGATAATATCTGTCCTATAGGCTAGGTATAAGGTTTAATGAAAATATCTAAATTTTGCTTAAAATTACCCGACTATTCCAGGGATTTGGGATGGCACTTCTTACTGAGGTCCTTGTTGGATGGGGTTATACAACTTTATTTGGTAGAGATTTAGGGTAAATTTCTGCTCCCACCAGAACTACTAACTGGACCCATGTTTTCATCTGTATTAGTCACTGATGTTTCCTGTTTTCTCATCCCTCATTTATAGAATCAAGGGTGACTCAGATGTTGTCTTTGAAAGTTTAGAGTATTTCTTCTCTGAGTATGTAGCATCCTCTGGTTTTTCATAGCCTCAAGATTATTATCCTGCCTCTATCATTAGCAGTTCCTCTTGCTTTCAGACTCAGAGGCAAGGATAGAGAAGTTTCTCAACCCTTGTACATTGCTCCTTAGCAAGTTAAGTTACAGGACTGGGAAGTTGAAGGAGTATTTCCTTTGGTGAGTTTGAACAGGGCAAGGTGAAGGAGGAGAATTTCTTGGAGTTTTCAAAGGTTGGAGGTTGTTCTGCTCAGCCCCTTTCTTTCAAGATCCTCCAGCTCCTTGAGTTTGTGTTTTACTAAATACTAAAGATCAATCACCCCTTTTCCATAAGGAAGAAAAGGAGGCTTTGCTCTCAGCCAGCTCACATACTATCAGTGGAGCTGAATTCAATTAGACGCGCATTTCACTCTTGCAGTGAACCAGGAGAAAGAGAAGCTGCTGAAATGGGAAGTGTTGCAAATTGATTTTTAAAACCTACTGAGAAACACAGAGGTATAGATGTGTAAATTTTTGTCTTTTGAGAACATTGTGCTTTGAATACTACTGAAATTAAAAGACCAGTAGTTCATGAACCAAATGACCATTATATAGCTGGAAATAGGAAATGGACGTCTTAGAAAATATAATAAGTCTTTGTCAAACTTTCTTAGAACCAGTTTATGGTGGGAAAAAATGTCTAGGAAAGATGTTCGAATTTTAACAGATCAGAGTTTTTACCAGACCAATCACACATTTCTGCCTCCCACACCCAAATTAGATTCTTTTGAAGCTGTCAGGCACAGGGATACAAAATAGAAACCAAATAAGCAATTCTTCCAAAGGAGTCAATACCTCACTGGTTTCAGCATGCTGTGATGTATGGTACAAGCAGAAAACTGGAAATGATGTGTTTTTCCTTTAGAGGAGAGCAGCCATAGACTTGAGCAGACTGTGAATTCAGTCCTGGAGAAAGAGCTCACAGTGGTCACCAGAGGCATAGCCAGAGCATCTCAATGCATCCTTTCTTCACACCTTGTTCCTGACTGTTCATTTGCTTCTGATTATTTTTAGTGTTGTCAATTATTTAGCTAACAGGCAGAAAACTAGGCTTTTATTGACATCCAAAGGCACTCTCCTGAGTATAATAATGAAGGCAGTTTATTGAATGCCTGTGAGGTTGCTTTCTAATTGTACGCATTAATCTGCCCATGCAAGCTGGCTGAAAATACACAAGCAGATTGCACATGCAGATGGAGCACACAGGATGTTTTTTATGAAAAGACCTCTGCAATGTACTTCTGTGGTACTGTCTTTTCCTTAAAAATCGAATGACTGTGACTATTTCAATTGGTGTCTGAGAGCAGAGCAGATTAATGATGCATTAAGTCTGCCATTCTGGCTGGGACAGACTCCAATTTCACAATTCAGAATTAGTTCTAGGATTCTTGAACCTGAAAGCATAGGATAGGAATGGACATTTAACCTTGACATCATTTTCACCATTACTTTTGTTCTCTGTAACTATTTACTACCTATAAAAATTCATATGTGATGTTTCTCTGGATTAACTTTTCTATTAGCCAATAGCCCAGAAAGATATCTGGATCTGAGGGAACAGTGAATAAACATCCATTTTTGTCATCAAAGGGTGAATGCTGTCATTTGGATTATTTAGAACATTGGGTAAAATAAATCTCATTATTTCAAATTTTAATGATAGTTTGTCAGGGGGGTGTCATTCTTCTAAATATGTATTTGGGGGTACATTTTGGAAGGGTTTTGGGTTTTGAGTTGATTAAATATCAATTGAATGAGGGTAGGATTGGGTCAGGTAATTTGGATGAAAGGTCTTGGAGAGAACTGTATTCTTTTAAGATTTTTATGGAAGCATAAGAACTGGCTATGTTTTAAACATTTAAAATTGTAATTCATTTCTAGTAATCATTTACTGTAAGAGATCATGTATTTATGTAGTCTAAAAAGTGCTTGGCTTTTTCAAATCAAAGCAATAAGAAGCCACCATGTAATTGAGAAACTGCATGCCTGTGTCCATATTAAGCATGTTATTTAGCCTTTAAAAATTTAATCTTCAGATTAAACTTTCTATAGATGGAGGCTTGAGTAATTGGTATTTTCCACTTGCAGACACAGTAAGTGATGCAGCCAAATTTAGGTCCTGAGATTTGGGAGACTTAGGAAAATAGATAATGTGAGGGCATAGTGTACCATGAAGGTCAGGAAGATCAAGGTAATTGGGTTGGTGATTTCTGTGGCAACATGGGTCCTTGTGACAGGAACTATTGGAAAGGGTAGGCTAGCTAGAGAGAGAAACTTGACCAAAGTTGACTTATATTTCTTTCTACCAAATTCTAAATTTTGTCTAGAGCTGGGAAAAGGCTGATAAAATTAGGTCCATTTTTCTCTCTAGTCATCAGATATAAGCAGCCTCCTTCCAGGTCCAACCTTGGGTTAGTTGCGTAGTTGGTCTCCCTGGAGGAGGGCTTTCGTGACCTGAGTTGTGCTCTTCTTCCAGGTAACAAATACCAATGTGGTTTTACAGGGACAAGGGACTCAATTAAAAATATTTACTTATGCTTTCATTATTTCTTTATGTGTGTATGTGTGATCTCAGTGCACATATAAATTTGGAGGACAGTTTTCAGGAGTCAGTTCTCTCCTTCTATTGCAGAGTCCACAGATCAAACTCAGGTCCTCAAAAAAAAATTTTTTTTTTGGTCTTTTAGAGACAGGGTCTCCCTGTAGCCTCAGCTGTCCTGAAACTCACTTTGTAGATCAGGCTGGCCTCGAACTCACAGGGATCTGCCTGCCTCTGCCTCCCAAGTGCTAGGATTAAAGGTGTGAGCAACCACACCTGGCTAAGGTCATCAAATTTGTGAAGCATGAACCTTTACCTGCTAAGCTAGCTCGCCAACCCAAGGATCTTAATTCTTTTGTTGTTTTGATTTTTTGAGGCAGAGTCTCTGTGTGTCCTAGATGACCTGGAACTTCCTATGTAGACCAGGCTATCTTAGAACTCACAGAGATCCATCAGTCTCTGCCTCCCAAAGTGCTAGGATTAAAGGCATGAATCACCATGCTGGGTTATGTGATCTTAATTACTATTATTATTATTATTATTGGTCTTTTTGAGACAGGGTCTCCCTTTAGTCCCAGCTGGCCTTGAGCTCACTCTGTATACCAGGCTGGCCTTGAACTCACAGAGATCTGCCTGGCTCTAATTCTTAAAGCCTCTTGGAGCTAAGCCCAGTGCCAACCAGGACCTTTTTCCTAAACCACCACACCCCTCTTTAGCTTGTCCCAGCGACTGTATTCCTATTGAGGAATTGTCTTCATTTCCACCACTGGAACCATGCGTTTCTTAACTTCCACTTGAATAATGATGTCTGCTTAGCTCCTCAGAGGCCCATCTTCATCTATTTTAGTTTCCTAGAGCTGAGAATCGAGACAGGTCTGCACACTTTGGCCCCAAGTTTGCCTTCTAATGTGCTCACAAAACTTCTAATGTCCTTCATGGGAACTTCTGAAAGACACTTAAGGGCTACAGTGCTCCCTTATCCATATGGTAGGCTTAAATCCAACCTTGAATTTTATAATTTAGGTAAGGTGACTAGAAAGTCATCCTATTCATAACTTTCCAGCTTATGCTAATGAAGTGAATTGACAGATATGAAAATCTTGTATCTATTTTGTTCAGCTGAGAATGAACGGCTTATGAGATGTCTGGTCAGAAGGAATCCTTTACTGATGAATGTTAAATCATGTTGATGGTTAGAGGCATAGCAGAATTTCTACCGTGCTGATATCCTAACTCTTTGATTTCCCTGACCACTACCCTCATGTTAGTAGTACCTACTGCATGCCACTTGAAGTATTGACTGTGTCCACTGAGTTCACTGGTCACGCTTTAGACTATTGCATTCTCTCTGTCACCACTCTCTCTCTTGATTGTCTCAAGTTTTGTGACATTAGTTAAAAAATTTTAAATACATTTATTTGTGTGTGTGTATGTGTATGTATGTAATGAATGACACATGTGCCCCAGAAGATAACCTGTGGCCATCAGTTTCTTCTTTCTATCTCTCTTTCTATCTCAGGGATAGAACTCCCCAGGTTGTCAGCCTTGGCAGCAAATATCCTTACCTGTTAAACCATCTTATCAGCTCCAAATTTAGTTTTTTTAAACATACTTTGGGTCATGTCATTTGCTGCTTTAAAAGATGTGATTATTTTTTCTAACCCTGTTGCCTCTAAAGTGAGTTCCACATTCTGTAGTCATACTTCCAAGAACCATGGGGTACCTTAGTAAGATGTCAGAAGGGACTTTCAGGATTTGGGCCCATGCCAGGTGATCAGGGAAAGGTTTAAGAAAGCAGGGCTTGGGGCTGGAGAGATGGCTCAGCAGTTAAGAGTGCCGACTGCTCTTGCAGAGGACCCACATGGTGGCTAAGAACCATCTTTAACTCCAGTTTTAGGGGAGTCTGACACCCTCTTCTGACCTCTGCGGCATTGCATGACACGGGTGCACAAACCTACATGCAGACAGTACACTCATACACAAAGAAAATAATAAATAAATAAATAAATAAATAAATAAAGCAGGGCTTTAGCTGGGTGTGGTAGCATATGCCTTTAATCCCAGCACTTAGGAGGCAGAGGCAGGCATATCTCTGTGAATTCAAGGCCAGCCTGGTCTATTTAGCTAGCTGGGGCTATAGGGAGACCCTATCTCAAAAATAAAAATAAAAAAAGTTCTTTGCTAGCTGGGGCTATAGGGAGACCCTATCTCAAAAATAAAAAATAGGGGCTGGAGAGATGGCCTAGCGGTTAAGAGCGCTGACTGCTCTTGCAGAGGACCCGGGTTCGATCCCCAGCACCCACATGGCGGCTGAGAACCGTCTTTAACTCCAGTTCCAGGGGAATCCGATGCCCTCTTCTGACCTCCGTGGCATTGCATGACACCGGTGAACAGACCTACATGCAGACAGTACATTCATACACATAAAGAATAAAAATAAAATAAAATAAAATAAAAAAATAAAAGCAGAGCTTTGCCCTAGGTTGTATGTTATCAGGAACCAGAGTTGATATATGATTAAGCATCTTATCAGCTACTTTTAAAAAGAGAGAAGATCAAAGATACACTTATGCCATCACTGATAAATCAGTGGTAGTCACTCCTTTTTAGCCGGGCGTGGTGGCGCACGCCTTTAATCCTAGCACTTGGGAGGCAGAGGCAGGCGGATCTTTGTGAGTTCAAGGCCAGCCTGGTCTACAGAGTGAGTTCCAGGACAGCTGGGGCTACAGGGAGACCCTGTCTCAAAAAGAAAAAAAAAAAAAAAAAAAAAAAAAAACTAGAGTTTTAAGTGTCTGGTCATGGTTTGCAAGAAGTGCATGCACTTTTCTATGTTCAGACATGTTAGGAAGTGGTGGAGTGGTTTTATATTTGTTATAATCCATCACAGTCATATAGCAGGTTGACAGGATCACAGGTTGTGATAATTCCTCTATATGAGCACAGTGGTAGAAGAACACTAGAACAGTGGACAGTACTGGAACTGGGAGAGAGAAATCAGCACAATAGGGAAGGCGTGACTCTTGTAATGTTAATATTGTGTGAAATTCTTTACTTTCAGCAGGAGGACAGCAAAGCCTAGGCATTAGTACCAAGTTAGTTTTCATTTTTCTCTGCAGGTAATCAATAACTGGTTAAAGATAAACATTGAACACTGTCTTACTGCCAAATAGTCTGATTTAATTATCTCATTGTTAGAACCTACCATCAGAGTTTCTCTCTTGGGAGGGCCGTGCATCTGGGAATAGACTGCCTTATTTCAAACTCTAACCTCTTTTTTCTACCTGGAAAATGTTCTTTAACTTCTGTGGAGTGGTGATGGTCCCTATTTCTTCATGTATATCCTAGGATGAGTGATGTTAGATGCTAACTCATAGGAAGACTGATGGATACTGTCCACAGAAGAGACCATCATCATGTTCATGGAGAGATGCTGAATTGAGTAGACTCTAATGGAGACAGCAAGAGGAAGGAAGACAGAGAACAGCTGACCCAGCCTTTGCCCCAAAGATAAACCCTGGGAACTTTTGTTTTCTTTTGTTTAATACTTCTATTGATTTGAGAATTTCACACAATATATTTTGAGAATATTTAGACCCTTCCTCCATCTCTACCCTTATCTTACTACCCCTTGACTTTATGTCTTCTATTGTAATTTTTTGGTTTTATTATTTACTTATTATTTATTATGTTTTTTGAATTTTTATATATTTCATACATAATATCTCAGTCAGTCTGAATTGCCTTTATACCCCCTTTTCCGTCGGCACTCTCCCACAGCACCCCAACCTCAGATATGGTACAGTCTGTCATTTGTGTTAGGGCCTACCATGCAAGCTCAACCAGACAAAAGCCCAGCGTGGAAACACAGAAATGGGCAGCAGAACCCAATCTTAGCTGAAGAAATAATGGCAGCTGATTATAGTTGGGTGAGGAAGAGCCAGCCTTCTATAAGCGAGGGACTCTGGGTAGACTGACTAGGACTCAGAGGCTGAAGTAGCACTGAAGAATGACTGGGAAGATTAATTTGGAACTTTTATTTTTTGATCTATGTGATTCATAAGAAGGCCCTGGAGCCAGAAAGTCCTCCTCCCAGTGAAATACCCTAACACCTGGGCTAAGATGTGCCCATTCTGGAGACAAGTTCCCTGCATAGCCAACTATTACTACCATGTGTGTTCAAAGAGTGTTACTGAAAAAAAGATCAGAAAATGAATTTTGGACAAATAGATAATTAAGCCAGCAATGAGGAAGATGGAGATGCCAGAAAAATGATGACTACTGATGACAGACATTTATAGCCCGAGTATGGGGCTGTTTTCATTTTCTCCCTCCCTCCCTCCCTCCCTCCCTCCCTCCCTCCCTCCCTCCCTCCCTCCCTCTCTCTCTCTCTCTCTCTCTCTCTCTCTCTCTCTCTCTCTTTCTTTCTTTCTTTCTTTCTTTCTTTCTTTCTTCTTTTTTGAGACAGGTTCTCACTGTGTGGACTAGGCTGGTCTCCAATTCTTGGAGATCCACCTGCTTCTGCCTCCTGAGAGCTGGGATTAAAGGCATGTACCACCATACAATGGGAGAAATTTCTTTTTTTTTTTTTCTTTTTGGTCTTTTTTGAGACAGGGTCTCCNCATCTTTCTTGCATCTCTTTGGGAAGGCTTCACTGGACAGCTCATCGAGTCAGCCCTTTTGATCTTGGAAGTACATTGGCTGATCAAGTGTGGACAAGCTCTCTCTTCACAACCTGCTTGAATGGACTTAATACTGGTAGAAACAGCTCTGGGCTTTTGCATCTTTGGGATGGCTTCACTGGTGGACAGCTCTCTCTTGCATCTCTTTTGGATGGCTTCACTAGTGGACAGCTCTCTCTTGCATCTCTTTTGGATGGCTTCTCTGGTGGACAGCTCTCTCTTGCATCTCTTTTGGATGGCTTCTCTGGTGGACAGCTCTCTCTTGCATCTCTTTGGGATGGCTTCACTAGTGGACAGCTCCCTCTTGCATCTCTTTGGGATGGCTTCACTAGTGGACAGCTCCCTCTTGCATCTCTTTGGGATGGCTTCACTAGTGGACAGCTCCCTCTTGCATCTCTTTGGGATGGCTTCACTAGTGGACAGCTCCCTCTTGCATCTCTTTGGGATGGCTTCACTAGTGGACAGCTCCCTCTTGCATCTCTTTGGGATGGCTTCACTAGTGGACAGCTCCCTCTTGCATCTCTTTGGGATGGCTTCACTAGTGGACAGCTCCCTCTTGCATCTCTTTGGGATGGCTTCACTAGTGGACAGCTCCCTCTTGCATCTCTTTGGGATGGCTTCACTAGTGGACAGCTCCCTCTTGCATCTCTTTGGGATGGCTTCACTGGTGAACAGCTCTCTCTTGCATCTCCTTGGGATGGCTTCTCTGGTGAACAGCTCTCTCTTGCACGTGTTTTGGAATGGCTTCACTGGTGAACAGCTCTCTCTTGCACGTGTTTTGGAATGGCTTCACTGGTGAACAGCTCTCTCTTGCATCTCCTTGGGATGGCTTCTCTGGTGAACAGCTCTCTCTTGCATCTCTTTGGGATGGCTTCACTGGTGAACAGCTCTCTCTTGCACGTGTTTTGGAATGGCTTCACTGGTGAACAGCTCTCTCTTGCACGTGTTTTGGAATGGCTTCACTGGTGGACAGCTCTCTCTTGCATCTCTTTTGGATGGCTTCTCTGGTGGACAGCTCTCTCTTGCATCTCTTTGGGATGGCTTCACTGGTGGACAGCGCTCTCTTGCATCTCTTTGGGATGGCTTCACTGGTGAACAGCTCTCTCTTGCATCTCTTTGGGATGGCTTCTCTGGTGAACAGCTCTCTCTTGCATCTCTTTGGGATGGCTTCACTGGTGAACAGCTCTCTTTTGCATCTCTTTGGGATGGCTTCTCTGGTGGACAGCTCTCTCTTGCATCTCTTTGGGATGGCTTCACTGGTGGACAGCGCTCTCTTGCATCTCTTTGGGATGGCTTCACTGGTGAACAGCTCTCTCTTGCATCTCCTTGGGATGGCTTCTCTGGTGAACAGCTCTCTCTTGCATCTCTTTGGGATGGCTTCACTAGTGGACAGCTCTCTCTTGCACTTCTCTTCGGGATGAGCATCTACTGGTGGACAGCTCTCTTTGCATATTTTAGGCATAAAAATTCCCCTTTGCTCTTTTCTTTTTACAAATAATATTTTTCTATTTAGTTAATTTTATTTATTTTCTATGTATATAGCCTATGAATGTACTGTTGCATGCAAGTTTGTGCAGCCGGGTCGTGCATTGCCGCGGAGGTCAGAAAAGAGGGTGTCAAGATTCCCCAGGAACTGGAGTTCTCCTGTAATTGGAGTTTTAGACGGTTCTCGGTGGCCATTGTGGTGTGCTGGAGGACTTCTAAACCCGTGTCTTCTGCAAGAGCGTCGGCGCTTCCAACCGCTAGGCAATCTCTCCCAGACTCCAATTGCTTTCTTTTCTATATCTTGACCTAGACTGAAATTTTCCAGGGTAGACACTGCTGTGTTCATCTAACAGTACCAAGTGTGTGATAGGCATTGGATACATGTTTGTTGAATACACATGGTTCAATGATTTGATTGATTTAGGGTCACTCCGCGAGTGATAGTGTCCTGAAGCTGGTTTCACATTTTCTTCCCCAGGATCTTCCGCTTTTAGACATGATGCATTTGTACTCATGCAAATCAGTGGGGCTGAGACTTTTACTAGAGTTAAGTTTGGAAAAAGAAATATTCTTGATTAAATCTAATATTACTCTTGTATGATAAAAAAAATTGTGTAGACTTTGGTAGGTATACTAGTGACTGTTCTCAAAAAGCCATCTGTTTGCACAGTACTGCGTCATAGCTTTCCTTGCTCGGAGATCTTAATAGACTGTTTGGTCGGGTAAATATTTAGCTACTGTGAGTTCGGAATCCTATGTTTTTTTTTTTTTTTTTTTTTGAAGGATCTCCCTGTCTCAAGCCCACTTGAACTCATGTCACCAGGCTGGCGATCTCGCGATCTGCCCGCCTCTACCCCTGCCTCCCGAGAGCTGGAATCTATTACTGAGGAGATTCAAGCTTGTTTTCTCAATTTCTGACCTTGCTCAAAGAACCCTCTAGATGCCATGTGACTGTCTCACTGTTCTCCAAGGCAATTCCTGACTTTGGTTTAACCAATACATTCTCTGTGCTTTCTACCTTCCATCCTCTTGATGCCCCCACTTCAGGACTGTAGAGAGCTTATCACAGTTCATCGAATTTGGATTCATGATTCAGGACTTTATCTAGAAGACGTATAAACTTAAGTCCGTTTTAAAATTCTTTCAATTATTTCTGAAATTCTGTTCCATTTAACAAATCACAATGGCTCACTGTGTAAGAAAACTTGGAATGTGCTTTTTGATAGCTTACAAAACCCCCTATAGTGTCGTTTTCTCTCAAACTAATACATCTATTTACTCTATCTAAAGTAGGAAAGTTGATTATGTAAAAAATTGAAGACTTGAAAATGAAGATTATAGTTTTTACGCCCTCCTTCCTTGATGTGTGATGAGCCATAGTTTTCCATCAGGATCAAATAGTTGATTGATTTTCCTTATTCTCTTTTCAGCAAAATCCTACCTCTTGGGAAGATCCAATTGTTTTTATGTGAATCTAGGTGCCTTTCTCTTTTTTTTTGAAATATCAGATTTTTTATAACTTCACTATTTTCTTGTGTGTTTAGAAATACTTGTTTACTCTTTTTTAAATTTCTTTTTGTCTAAGAATTTTACTTCTTTTCCTTGGGCACATTAAAAAATGACAGTGGTGTCATGGCGAGCAAAAAGCAAGTGTTTTGGATTATTTAAACTGGATTAAAATATTCCAGAGCTATGGTGACAGCAATATCACATATGAAGTCACTTCTCTGTAGACTCTCTAGACAGCTAATTAAGAAAAACACCCTCATTTGTCTATTCAAGGTGGATGGCTTCTTTTTTCAGACAATTTTGCTCTTCGTCTCAATTTACGATTAAGTATCTATGTCAGAGGGAATTGAGTTGGCTATTTGATAAATCTTTTCCTGAGGGCCATTAGTGTGAATTGTGAAGAATAATAATACATGGTATTTATATATATAAATAGTAATATATATTGGGGACGTACATAGAGGCTGACTAATATACGTATATATGAAAAGAGCTTTGTATAGAACTTAGAACAATAGTATATGTTACAAAATATATTATTATACCAGTTTTTGTGGTCATGGTTACCTCTCTCGGTTTTCTATTAGACCATTTGCAACACTACATAAAATATGCTTGCATCATATGAATTGAGCTGAAACTCAAAGAAATGTTGAAATTTTGATTCTGCACATTTAACCCATTCAGGTTGTACATTAGGGGGCTTTGGAAAGAACTGGGACTTTTAGTATAGTGTTCATAGGTTCTGAGAGGGGAGGCAACTTGGGCTCTCTGGGGCCATTAGAAGTCAAGGATTTGGGGGCTTGGATGAATTCAATTTCATGATTCTACCTAAAGCTTCCTCAAGAAATTTCATGTATTTTGACTCGCAATTTTCAGAGCAATTTTAAGCTAGAGGCAGCAAAAAGCAACTTCAAGAAATACCGTCAACGAGAAGCACTACAAGGAAGCATCACAACAGCTAAAGTGTTCACATTAAGGGCTTTTCAATTGTGTGCCTGGGTCACTATGTCATATCTAGCTAGTTTGACGTTAATGATATGACTAACTTTTCAAGTCTTTTGGTGTTTCCAATTATGGGTCAATGAAGTATAATGTAGGTTATGTAAGTGGACCTCTACCATTTCTGAGGATGGAGATTGTGGACAAGGCTGTAGTCATCAAAATTAACTTTCTAGTGAGTTCAAACTGAATGAGTCAGTTAATCCTGTTTAAATCTGAGGGTTCAATCATACAAATTGTAAGTTGGAAGGGCTTTGAGTGGGATTTGCTACTCTCTATGTTGGGCTCTCAATAGAGATATTGATGTAAAGAGGAGAGTGGTTGAGATGAAATACCCAAGAGAGTCTAAACTATGTAAGATTTAATCTAATGGATTGAAGGCTGTTTTGTTTTTTTAGTATAGATGAGAATTAATATGTGGAAGACGCAGGGTGGTGACATAGCCTTTTATCCTAGCACTTTGGAGGCAGAGGTTGAAGGGCAGCATATATTTGTGAGGTTCTAGAGCCAGGCCTGCTGCTACAGAGCGAATTCGCAGGACAGCTGGGGCTTATCGAGAGAAATATACCCGGTAGTCCTCGAATAAAAGACCAAAAAAGAAAAAAAAGAAAAGAATTACAATATGATGGGAGTCGGAGATGATGGACTCAGTGTTTTAAGAGCTTACTTAGGTAGCCCTTGCCAGAGAACCTGGGTCTGATTTCCCAGATCTTACAATAGTGGCTAGTAACACAAGTGGTTATGCGTGCTCCTGTGTTAGGGAGTCCAATGAATTTCTTCCTTGACAGATCCTCAGCACTTTGTATACATGGGGTTCACTTCACGTATATCCAGGGGATACCAACTTCACTATCACTAATTAAAAATAGAAAATAAGAGATTATTAAAAAAAGAATTCAGATGTCGTTAATAATTATTTTTGAAACTCCAATTAAATGGTCCATAAATAAGATATACCACTTTCGCTAAATATCTTTTTGCCGAATAATATTCTGCCATGTGGTGGTAATATTAAGTAGCCTACTTTATCACCTGTTCTAGTTGCTTTCCATTCGCTGTGACAGAATACTTCTGACCCAATTCCAACTTAGGGGAGGCACGGAAAGGTGTTTATTTGGCTTCATGTCTCTTGGCACAATTCATCACTGAGGGACCCCCACCATAGGAACTCAGGGCAGGAAGCTGGAGGCAGACTGAAGCAAGCCATGGAGGAATGCTGCTTACTGGGCTTGCTCCCCTGGCCGTATGGCCCAGCCTGCTTCTTATACTGTAATCATAACAACCCGCCCAGGGGTAGCTCCACCCATAGTGGGCTGGGCCCTCTCACATTTCTCAACAATCAAGACATTATTCTTCCACCAGACATTAGGGCCAACAAGGCCAGAAATCCAAAGGAAGACCAATTTCCCAAGTTAGGGCATCCCATCAACCCAGGTGTCGTCCAAAGTTGATAATCAATCTAAAGCTATCCAGCACATCACCTATGTTTTATAATGCTGATAATCTACTCTGTTATAGCCTTTAAAGATAAACTTATATCCTGACTCTTGGTATTTAGTTTACTTGAACACTGAATAAAAAATCCAATAATAACTTCAAATACCTCCCCTCCTAGACAAATCAGATCAGAAATACAAAGAACTATGTTTTCTGACCATATGGCAATTTTTTAAAATATAGTAGATATTGGGCAGCTAGCAGATCAGTGTTCAGAATCTGAGCTCCATTACCTTGCTGTGATCTTGAGCAAACAATTAAATCTCTTTGAACTTTAGCGTTTGTTCCATTTTTGATTTTTGATTTTTCATAACAATAAGGATGATATCATTAATCTTCCTATAGGCTAGGGTATAAGGTTTAACCTGAAAATATCTAAATTTTGCTTAAAATTACCCGACTATTCCAGGGATTTGGGATGGCACTTCTTACTGAGGTCCTTGTTGGATGGGGTTATACAACTTTATTTGGTAGAGATTTAGGGTAAATTTCTGCTCCCACCAGAACTACTAACTGGACCCATGTTTTCATCTGTATTAGTCACTGATGTTTCCTGTTTTCTCATCCCTCATTTATAGAATCAAGGGTGACTCAGATGTTGTCTTTGACAGTTTAGAGTATTTCTTCTCTGAGTATGTAGCATCCTCTGGTTTTTCATAGCCTCAAGATTATTATCCTGCCTCTATCATTAGCAGTTCCTCTTGCTTTCAGACTCAGAGGCAAGGATAGAGAAGTTTCTCAACCCTTGTACATTGCTCCTTAGCAAGTTAAGTTACAGGACTGGGAAGTTGAAGGAGTATTTCCTTTGGTGAGTTTGAACAGGGCAAGGTGAAGGAGGAGAGTTTCTTGGAGTTTTCAAAGGTTGGAGGTTGTTCTGCTCAGCCCCTTTCTTTCAAGATCCTCCAGCTCCTTGAGTTTGTGTTTTACTAAATACTAAAGATCAATCACCCCTTTTCCATAAGGAAGAAAAGGAGGCTTTGCTCTCAGCCAGCTCACATACTATCAGTGGAGCTGAATTCAATTAGACGCGCATTTCACTCTTGCAGTGAACCAGGAGAAAGAGAAGCTGCTGAAATGGGAAGTGATTGCAATATTGATTTTTGAAAATCTACATAGAAAAACACACGAGGCTATAGATGTGAAAATTTCTCTCTGGAAACTTTGTGCTTTGGAATACTTACTGAAATTAAAAAGACAGTAGTTCATGACCAAATGACCATTATATAGCTGGAAATAGGAAATGGACGTCTTAGAAAATATAATAAGTCTTTGTCAAACTTTCTTAGAACCAGTTTATGGTGGGAAAAAATGTCTAGGAAAGATGTTCGAATTTTAACAGATCAGAGTTTTTACCAGACCAATCACACACGATATTCAATGTCCGTCTACATCCCCAAAATTAGATTCTCTTATATAGAAGCGTGTGCAGGAAAGGGATATACAAACTAAGAAACCAAAATTAAAGCTAATTCTTCCAGATGGTATACCTCCTGGTTAATCAAAGCATGACGTGAGATGTTAGGTAGAATAACAGCAGTGACAGAATAATTGGATAAAAGTAGATGTTGTTTCTATATAGATAGCAGTGAGCAGCCATAGGACATTCGAGCAGAGTGAAATATCATCCTGTGAAGAAAGAGCTCACTAGGTGGTCCTCAGGATGGCATTATGCCCAAAGTCTTTCATAATGCATGCGTCTCTCTTAACACCTGTTCCTGACTGTCTTTGCTTCTGTATATTCTCTTATTGTGTCAATTAGCTAAACATGCAGGAAAGAACTAAATGCTTTTATTGACATCCAAAGGCACTCTCCTGAGTATAATAATGAAGGCAGTTTATTGAATGCCTGTGAGGTTGCTTTCTAATTGTACGCATTAATCTGCCCATGCAAGCTGGCTGAAAATACACAAGCAGATTGCACATGCAGATGGAGCACACAGGATGTTTTTTATGAAAAGACCTCTGCAATGTACTTCTGTGGTACTGTCTTTTCCTTAAAAATCGAATGACTGTGACTATTTCAATTGGTGTCTGAGAGCAGAGCAGATTAATGATGCATTAAGTCTGCCATTCTGGCTGGGACAGACTCCAATTTCACAATTCAGAATTAGTTCTAGGATTCTTGAACCTGAAAGCATAGGATAGGAATGGACATTTAACCTTGACATCATTTTCACCATTACTTTTGTTCTCTGTAACTATTTACTACCTATAAAAATTCATATGTGATGTTTCTCTGGATTAACTTTTCTATTAGCCAATAGCCCAGAAAGATATCTGGATCTGAGGGAACAGTGAATAAACATCCATTTTGTTCATCAAAGGGTGAATTGCTGTTCATTTGATTTATGTAGAACATTGGTAAAACCATAAATACTCCAATTATTTTCAAATTCTTACATGATAGTTTGTCAGCGTGTGGGGTGTCTCTTCAATAAAGTATGATTCTGTGGGGGTAATTTTGGAAGTGGTTTTGGGTTTTTGAGTTGATTAAATATCAATTGAATGAGGGTAGGATTGGGTCAGGTAATTTGGATGAAAGGTCTTGGAGAGAACTGTATTCTTTTAAGATTTTTAGTGCGAAGCACTAAGAAATCATGGCATATGTTTTTAAACATTTAAAATTTTGAATTTTCATTATCTAGTAATCATTTACTGTAAGAGATCATGTATTTATGTAGTCTAAAAAGTGCTTGGCTTTTTCAAATCAAAGCAATAAGAAGCCACCATGTAATTGAGAAACTGCATGCCTGTGTCCATATTAAGCATGTTATTTAGCCTTTAAAAATTTAATCTTCAGATTAAACTTTCTATAGATGGAGGCTTGAGTAATTGGTATTTTCCACTTGCAGACACATAATTGTGATGAGCGCGTAATTTAGATCGATGGCAAATTTGGAGACTTGAGTGAAGAAATAGCATATATGTGACGGGCATAGTGTACCATAAGGTCTAGGTAAGATCAAGGTAATGGGTTGGTGAGTGAATTCTTGTGTGAGCAAACTAGGGTCCTTGGGAAGGAACTATTATGGAAAGGGTAGGCATAAGCTAGAGGAGAGAAACTTGATACCAAATAGTATTGACTTATATTTCTTTCTACCAAATTCTAAATTTTGTCTAGAGCTGGGAAAAGGCTGATAAAATTAGGTCCATTTTTCTCTCTAGTCATCAGATATAAGCAGCCTCCTTCCAGGTCCAACCTTGGGTTAGTTGCGTAGTTGGTCTCCCTGGAGGAGGGCTTTCGTGACCTGAGTTGTGCTCTTCTTCCAGGTAACAAATACCAATGTGGTTTTACAGGGACAAGGGACTCAAAGCTAATATAATAATGTACATATATGCTTTCATCTTCTTCTATGTTCTGTATGTGTGATCTCAGATGCACATTATAAATTTGGAGACAGTTTTCAGGAGTCAGTTCTCTGCCGTTCTTATTGCAGGTCCACAGATTCAAACTTCAGGTCCTCAAAAAAAATTTTTATATACAATATAAGAAGACAGGGTCTCCACTGTAGCCACAGCGTCCTGACAACCACTTGTAGATCAGGCATGGCAGCTCTGAGTACTCAGCAGGATCTGGCCTGCCTTGCCTGCCCAAGTGCTAGGCTATTAAATTGTTAATAACCACACCTGGCTATCAGGTCATTCACATTTTGAAACGGCATGACTTTTACCTGCTGGCTAGCTCGCCAACCAAGGATCTTGAATTTTTTTTTTTATTTTATTTTATTGAGGCAGAGTCTCTGTGTGTCCTAGATGACCTGGAACTCAACTATGTAGTATCCAGGCTATCTTAAGAACCTCACAGAGATCCCATCAGTTCTACTTGCCTCCAAAGTGCTATTGGATTAAAGGCATGAGTCACCATGCTGGGTTTTAGAATTCTTTTTTTTTAAATAAAAAAAAAAAAAAAAAAAAAAAAAAAAAAAAAAAATTATTATTATATTATTATTATAAATTTTTATTTATTTTTGAGACAGGTTCCCTTTAGTCCCAGCTTTTCCAATTTGAAGACATCAACTTACTGCAATATACCAGGCTGGCCCTTGAACTCACAGAGATCTGCCTCGGCCTAATTCTTAAAAAAGCCTCTTGGAGCTAAGCCCAGTGCCAACCAGGACCTTTTTCCTAAACCACCACGCCCCTCTTTAGCTTGTCCCAGCGACTGTATTCCTATTGAGGAATTGTCTTCATCTCGACCAACTGGAGTAACCATGCCGTTCTAACTTCTCGACTTGTGTAATATATTATACAATAAGCTTAAGCTCCTCAGAGAGCCATCAGTTTCATTCTATATTTGTTCCTAGTAGCTGGAGAATCGAGACAGGTCTTGCACATCTTGAGTCGGCACCAAGTGGTGCCTTCTACAATAGTGACTACACGAAACTTCAATGTCCTTCAAATGGGAACTTGGAGCGTGGAAAGAACACTTAAGGCTACAGTGCTCCTCTTACTGATCCATATCTGGTAGAGGCTTAAATCAGCCTTGAAATTTTATAATTTAGGTTAAGGTGACTAGAAAGTCAAATGCTTTCATAACTTTCCAGCTTATGCTAATGAAGTGAATTGACAGATATGAAAATCTTGTATCTATTTTGTTCAGCTGAGAATGAACGGCTTATGAGATGTCTGGTCAGAAGGAATCCTTTACTGATGAATGTTAAATCATGTTGATGGTTAGAGGCATAGCAGAATTTCTACCGTGCTGATATCCTAACTCTTTGATTTCCCTGACCACTACCCTCATGTTAGTAGTACCTACTGCATGCCACTTGAAGTATTGACTGTGTCCAAGTGTCTTCACTGCAGCTTTAGGACTATTCATTTCTCTCTGTCACCAGCTCTCCTCTGTGTATGTCGTCACGTTTTTAGTGAATCATTAGTAACTGTAAACTGTTTATTAATATGGCATCTTTATTTGTGTGTGTTATAGTGTTATGTATGTAAGAATGACAACAAATGTGCGAAAATAACCTGTGTCCATCAAAGTTTCTGTCGTTTTCTATCTTTCTTCTATCTCAGGGTAGAACCCCCAGGCTGGCCAGCTTCCGGCCCGAGCTAGAAGTAACCTACTTAAACCTGATTAAACCGATCTGTAACTAGCTCCAAATGTAGTTTTTTAACACTTATTTAGGGTGCATGTGTCATTTGCTGCTTTAAAAGATGTGATTATTTTTTCTAACCCTGTTGCCTCTAAAGTGAGTTCCACATTCTGTAGTCATACTTCCAAGAACCATGGGGTACCTTAGTAAGATGTCAGAAGGGACTTTCAGGATTTGGGCCCATGCCAGGTGATCAGGGAAAGGTTTAAGAAGCCAGGGCTTGGGGCGGAAGAGATGGCTCAGCAGTGTAAGAGTGCCGACTGGCTCTTGCAGAGGACCACATGGTGGCTAAGAACATCTTTAACCTCCAGTTTAGTGATCTGATCACCCTCTTCTGACCTCGCGGCATTGCATGACACGGGTGCGCAACATAAACTACATGCAGCAACAGAAATATACTACTCATACAGCAAAAAAGGATGCCAAATACATATAAATAAATAAATTACATAAAGCACGGCTGTAGAACACGCTTAGTCACTGTGTACGTAAGCATATGCCTTTGAATCCCAAGCCACTTAGCGGAGCGCAGAAAGAGGCAGAGTGTCTCTAGTGAAGTAATGGCCCAGCGTCTGATCTAATTAGGGCACTGGCGACTCTGGAGTCGGGTAGTAACACCCAGCATCTCAGAAAATACACAATAAAAAAAAATTACTGAGCAGCGGGGCGTCATAGGGAGGACCCTAATCTCAACACACATAAAAATAGAGGAGCTGGAGATAGAAATGGCGTCTACCGGTGTACATAGAGCGCCGAACTAGCTCTTGCAGAGGACCCCGGGGTCGATCCCCAGCACCAACAGAGCATGCATAGTAATGGCGGACCTGAGAACCGATCATTAAAACATCCATTTCAGTAGGAATCCGATGCTCTCTTATGACCTCCGTGGCACTGCATAACAAGGTGCACTTACACATGCAAAAAAAAAAAAAAAAAAAACTCATACACATAAAAAGATTAACAATATAATAATAAAGAAATAAAGAGAGTGAAGAGAGCGAGCTTTGCCCATAGGCTGATCAGGAACCAGAGTTGATATATGATTAAGCATCTTATCAGCTACTTTTAAAAAGAGAGAAGATCAAAGATACACTTATGCCATCACTGATAAATCAGTGGTAGTCACTCCTTTTTAGCACAGCTGGCCGTGGTGACGCACGCCTTTAAACCATGAGCACTTGGTAGACAGAGGCAGGCGAATCTTCGTAAGTTCAAGGCCAGCCCTGGAGTCTCTAAGAGTCGAGTTTCCAGGACAGCTGGAACTAAAAAAAAAAAAAAAAAAAACACAAAAGACAAAAAAAAAAAACAGAAAAAAAAAAAAAAACTAGAGTTTTAAGTGTCTGGTCATGGTTTGCAAGAAGTGCATGCACTTTTCTATGTTCAGACATGTTAGGAAGTGGTGGAGTGGTTTTATATTTGTTATAATCCATCACAGTCATATAGCAGGTTGACAGGATCACAGGTTGTGATAATTCCTCTATATGAGCACAGTGGTAGAAGAACACTAGAACAGTGGACAGTACTGGAACTGGGAGAGAGAAATCAGCACAATAGGGAAGGCGTGACTCTTGTAATGTTAATTGTGTGAGAATTCTTACTTCAGGCAGAGAACGAGGACAGCCAAGCCTAGGCATATTAGTACCACAGTTTGTTTTCATTTTTCTCTGCAGGTAATCAATAACTGGTTAAAGATAAACATTTAACACTGTCTTACTGCCAAATGGTCTGATTTAATTATCTCATTGTTAGAACCTACCATCAGAGTTTCTCTCTTGGGAGGGCCTTGCATCTGGGAATAGACTGCCTTATTTCAAACTCTAACCTCTTTTTTCTACCTGGAAAATGTTCTTTAACTTCTGTGGAGTGGTGATGGTCCCTATTTCTTCATGTATATCCTAGGATGAGTGATGTTAGATGCTAACTCATAGGAAGACTGATGGATACTGTCCACAGAAGAGACCATCATCATGTTCATGGAGAGATGCTGAACTGAGTAGACTCTAATGGAGACAGCAAGAGGAAGGAAGACAGGAACAGCTGACCCTAGCCATATAGCCCAAAGATAAACCCCTGGAACTCTTTGTTTCTATTTGTCTAATTACTCTATTGATTGGAAATTTCACACAATATATTTTAGTCATGTTTAGACCCTGTCCCCTATCTCTTACCCTATATCTTACTACCCCTTGACCTTTATGTCTCTATTTGTATTTTTTTGTTTATTATTATTATCTGATTATTTATTATGTTTTTTGAATTTTTATAAAATATCATAAACCAAATATCTCGATCAGTCTCATTGCCTCTTATACCCCCTTTTTCCTCGGCACTCCCCCACAAGCCACCCCCAACTCATATGGGTACGTTCTGTCATTTTGTTAGTAGAGCCTACCATGCAGATTCAAGCAGACAAAAGCCCAGCGTGGAAACACAGAAATGGGCAGCCCGTTCACCAATCTCTAGCTGAAGATAAAAACACATATGATTATCATGGCGGTTTATTATACCTTCTATTAAAGCGAAGGGACTCATGGGATAGACTGACTAGGACTCACGGAGCGAAGTAGCACTTGAAAGAATACGGGTATAATTCAATGGAACTTTGTATTTTTTTCTGCGATCTATTGATTACATAAGAAGCCCTGGAGCCAGAAATCTTCCCAGTGGAAAAATACCCGTAAACAGCCGGTGAGTGCGTTAAGATGTCCCACTTCGGAGACAAGTTCCCGCTAGGCATAGCCAACTATTATACCATGATGTCAAAAAGAGTACTGAACGACAGAGATCAGAAAATGAATTGTTTGGACAAATAGATCATTAAGCCCGCCGAGAAATGAGGGATATACTGGCATTTGATTGCCAGAAAAATGAGCACGTACTTGCAGATGACAGACATTTATAGCCCGAGTATGGGGCTGTTTTCATTTTCTCCCTCCCTTGCGGGAGCAGTCGCTAGGCCTCCCCTCGCCTTCAGGCCTAGCCCTCCCTCAACCTCCCTTCCCCCTCCCGCGTTCCCCCTCGGCGGTCTACTGACAAACTAGCGATCCGAATTGCGGAGCTTAGCGCGGCGATATATCCTTACCTACCTACCCTTCCTATCACTACTCTCTCTTCTTCCTTCCTTCCTTCCTTCCTTCCTTCCTTCCTTCCTTCCTTCCTTCCTTCCTTCCTAATAAACAGGATTAATTTTAAATCACGGAGGATTTTTTTGCACTAGAAGAGACACAAGCCAAAGGGATGGATGCAAACTACCATAAGTATTCTTCCCTTTGCTACATGAAGGCTTGTTCTAGGCCAGCTGGGGCTACAGGGAGACCGTGTCTCAAAAAGCCCCCCACCCCCCCAAAAAAAAAGAAAAGAAAAAAAGAAAATCTACAGGTTGATCCATGATCATATGATGGTTGAGTATTTAGGATTTTAGCTATGGGTATAAGTACTTTTTAAATTTGGGATCAAGGGCTGGAGAGATGGCTCAGTGGTTAAGAGCACTGGATGCTCTTGCAGAGGACCCAGATTCAAGTCCCAGCACCCATATGTTGGCTAACAACCATCCATACTCCAGTTCCATGGCAGCAAGCACTCTATATACTGAGACCCTATCTCAAAACCAAAACCCAAACCAATCAGGATCAAAAGGATGGGCAATTTGACAACCTGACCACAGCAGCATCAGGAGGAAGGGTTTATGTTGGCTCGCAGCTCCGGGTTAGTCTGTCATGACGGAGCAGTCACAGCAGCAGGAGCTCTAGGCATCTGGTCACATGGCACCCCCAGCCAGGAAACAGAGAAAAGAATGCTCATTCGCAGTTCACTTTCTCTTTTTATCCAGGTCAAGAACCCAGGTCAGGGAACGGTACAAAGAGGGTGGGTCATCCTCCCTCAAATAACCTGGTCAATACCGTCCTCCCAGACATGGCTTGTGGCCTGTCTTCCATGTTATTCTAGATCTCAAGTTGACACCTGAGACTAACCATCACAGAGAGGAAAGATGTAGTCCTCCACAGTGAGAAATAGTTGACCAGGAAGCTGACTGGCAAAAAGGATGACAAATTTGATGTTGTAAATGTCATATAAAGGTATTTTTTAAACAGTGGGACAGAAGCAGTGGTCTGCAAAGAGGATGCCTGTTCTACCTTCAGACACTGAGGAATATATATGAAATGAAATAGTGCCGGGCATGGTGGTACACTCCTTTTATCCTCGTACTTGGGAGGGAGAGGCAGGTGGATCTCTCTGAGTTCAAGGCCAGCCTGGTCTACATACTGAGTTCCAGGCCAGCTGGGGCTACAGGGAGATCCTGTCTCCAAAAGGCAAAAGAAAAAAAAAAAAAAAGAAAAAAGAGAAATGAAATAGCTCCATTTAGGGGGTGTGATGGTTAACATTACCAACTTGATAGCATTTATTCTCGCCAAAGAGAATCCTCTGGGTGTGTCTGTGAGAGATGCTCTAGATTAGGTCAGTTGATATTGGAGCACCCACCTGAAACGCAGGCTGCATTATCCCATGGGTTGGAGCCTTAGCCTGCATAAGAAAGAGAAGACTAGCTGAGTACCAGCATTCATCTCTCCCTGCTTCCTGACTGTGGATGTAGAGAGACCAGCTACCTCCACGAGGGACCATACCCTCAAATCATGAACCAAAATGAACCCTTCTTTACTCGAATTGCTTTTGTCAGTTATTCTGTCACAATGAGAAAAGTAACTAATACAAAGGATGTGGGAGAAGCACCTTCTCAAAATGGAGTTAAGTTTCAAATAACACATTAAAAGAAGCAGACCTCTTTCCCCTCTGGTCTTGAAATAATATTCTCCTTAAAGAAAAGTTATAAAAATAGTATAATTGCCATTAACAGCTTCATCTAAGATAGTTTAACAGCTTATGTAACCACAGTATAATTACCCAAATCAGGCAATTAGCATTGTTATAATCATATAAACTCAAAGACATTATTAAGTGTTACCATTTTTTCCTCCAACAGTTGTTTTCTATTTCAGGATCCAGTTTAGGACCATATAAAGCATTTAGTTATCACGACTCCTTAGTTTCCTTCCATCTGTAATGGTACCTCATTCTGTCCTTGTCTTTTGTGACATTAACACTCTCAGTGGGTTCTAGCCAAGCAAGGTGCAGAGTGGACTCCATTTTGCATTTGTCTGACATTTTTCATGATTGGGCTGAACTCCCACATTTTAATAGGGAATATTATAAAAGTGATATCACTCACTCTCGTCAGATGCTGATGTGGTTTTCACTTATACTGTTGCTTTGGTCATTTAGTTAAGGTAGTCTCTGCTGTGAAGGTGCTGTTTTTCCATGATTTATGTCTTTGTTGAGATCTGTTAAGATTATACTAATATCCTGTTAACCTTCAACTTTTGCCCAGTTAATTTAGCAAGCATTCATAGACAGCTTGCCAGGGGCATTTTTTCCCTTGAGATTTGCCAAATAATGATTCTGTACTTAAAGGAAACTTAAAAAAAGTTGTGTGTGTATGTGGTGTATGATGTATGTATATATCCTTCTCTCTCTCTCTCTCTCTCTCTCTCTCTCTCTCTCTCTCTCTCTCTGTGTGTGTGTGTGTGTGTGTGTATGTGTAGGTCCGAGGAGGGTATCAGAGAGCCTGCTCTGTTACTCTTGAGGGAGATTTTATGATATGAGATTAAAGCCATAAAGTTGGCTGTTAGTTGAAGATCTTAGTTATCATAGTAGGAAGTCTGGGATGGTTGAATGGAGGAGTTGGGACATGGGCAGCAGATATAAGGACCAGTACAGGGTTGAGAGACTGAGTGGCAATGGGTGATGGGTATGTTAGCTGCCCTGCCTCATAATAAAAAACTGGGATAATAAACTTATAAAGAAGAAGGTTATTTTAGCTCACAGTTTAGGAGGTCCAATCCATAATTTACTGGTTCTGTTTCTTTGGGCTGGTGGCAAGGTAACATATCCTGATATGAGTATATAACAAAGCAAACCTACTTACCTCTTGGCCAAGCAGGAGAAGGAAGAAGAGACAGGGGTCCCATAACCCCAAAGACCCAAGGTATCTTTTTAGATGCCCCCTCTAAAAAGTTCCACTAACCTCTCAATAATGCCACCCTGGGGACCAACCTTGTAACACACAGGCCTTTGGGAAAAAGTTAACATCTGTACTATATCAGTGGGCAAGTCTGGGTCACTCGAGGTGCTTGAGATTAGTGGAATGTGCAAGACAATAGGATGACAATTCAGAGGAGTAGGCTGGGGTTTCAAGTTGCAGCTTTCATATACTTAGCTTTTGGGAGACTATTCATTTGTGTAGAGCAATTTAACTCTATTAGACATGATTTAAGTATGCATACCAGAAAATAATTATAATCCAAAGTATATGTGCTAGAAAAATATGTGTACATCTATGTATATACTATGTTGTTTACTAGAATAACAAATATTCACCAGTAATAATGTTAAGTATATTATGCAGTACATGTATGTGATAGAATTGTATTCAGCTCTTAAAAGGATTAAATTAGATATGCAAGAATTAAGATAGATAAAATTTGGAGGGTGATGTTAAATGAAAACAGTAAGATTTTTGGAATAGAATATAGTATCCTCCTTAGAGAGAAAGAAATCTCTGTTTAGGGTAGGAAAAACTATATTTAACAAGACACAACCAAATTTTCAAAAACCAAAGGAAGATGTCTTTCTTGTAGAACATCTGGGGCTGGTGTGTGATTCATCAGGTTAACTTTCATCCCCTGACATTGGAGAACTCAGACAAATGGAGGCTCTATCACCCTTAGCTAAAGTATCTTCTAAGCCCACTTTGACTACGACCATCAAAAAGAAGGAAGGAGTGTGTGGAATCACATGGGTGGTTATAGATGTACCACTGGCCTTGCTCATATTTCATTGCCTAGAAATCAGACACATAGCCACATCTAGTTGCATGGGAGCAAAGAAATGTAGTCTAGCTGTATGTTGCAGAGTAGAGACTCAGAGAGGAGGTGGCCTCTCTGCTTCATTCTGATTATGGTCTCTGAAGAAAACTACTCTTTACTTGAATATTTTCCTAAGTAAATTAACATTTATTTAGGAAAATTGCCCCAAATGATACCCCTGAGACATTTCATGTTGGCTTTTTGGGAAGAAGGTTAATGTAGAGAGGAGTACTAAGTAGGAGCATTGTCTTCTTATTCCTTAAGCTTTTCTATTTTCTATTCTGTTTTTTAAACTAATTTATTGTGTTCATGTATCACTTTTATGATTAAAATTAAAGCATTAAAACCAGTTAAATGAGTGGAAAGAATATCTTTTTAAGTACATGATTAAATACTAGGAGTAAGGTACAAAATTGAGCTCTTCCAACGTCATACTGCCTTGTGACCTGTAAATCAGATGCACATTTCTATTCCAGTACAGTTTCCTCTAGCCTCTTATTACACAGGCTTTATTAGTACTAAGAGGTACATGAATGTTTTTTTTCACAGCCAGTTACAGGAAATGGGCTCATGCAAAATAGCTTCTCTTAAAGTTGTCCTGTGGCTCATATTGTTGAAGTATATAGCAGAGACTCAGGAAATATACATTGCCTGGATGAATAGTTGGATCACTGGAAAAGTGATTATTCACCCAAACTTAAAGTACCAAAGTTCAGGTTTGCGAAGCTATTGGAGAGTGGAGGTGGGATTCACTGCTAGCACTTATGCAGCCATTCCTAAGACACACTGAAGTTTTATTTCCAAACGTGTTCTTTAGCATGAATTATTCATAAGTTGGAATCATGTGGAACTAAGATAATCATGCATATTAAATATCCATCTGTAGTACTGTGGTAGTTCTTAAGATCACCATGGGTGCTTTTAAAAAGCAGATTTCCAGATTCCACTTCAGACATGCCGAAAGTCGAAGGTTTGAGCTTAGTAATTTCTAAGAAGCTCCACTGATGAGTCTCAGGTTGCCAGTCCCACAAAGGTCTTATGGGCATTTTGGAACATGTTTTCCAGGAAGCCAGGATGCCACTTGTCTGGGCTTTCCTGAGTATTTGTGGTTTTTCTCTATTTGATAAAACACTGACATTATGCTGATTTAAAAAAAGAAATGAAATGTTATGGAGACTGATAAAACATTATCCCTTGAACTTGTCCCCTTTCCTCTATCTTTTCCCTGAAGTAATCCATCTTTGGTCTATAACAGTCAGTAGCCTTCCCCCATAACTACTAGGGACACAGGTATAGTTGAACAAGTTGGGCTTATTGTTGTAGCAAAGAAAAATGAATGTCATAGAGAACATGGGGTATCCTGTTTAAAACAAAGACCACAGGAGGAAAAAAAATTAGAAAGAGCTTAGAATAGAATTCGATCTTTGGGAGTGGACAGAGCTTAGATCCGGGATTTCTCAGGACCACCTGAAGCACAGGTAGGAGCTGGACACTTCAGCCAGGTGGATTGTTGGATAATTTTATCATTGGGTTGTTGGATAGATATATCATTGTCTTGTGGGGCAGAGTCACCCTGCTACCTGGTATAAAAGGTGGGCCTGTTGCCACTGTGAGACTTGAGTGCACAGAGCTTAGATTGGGGATTTCCCAGGACCATCTGAAGCACAGGAGTACTGGGGCACAGGGTAAGCAAGCATTACCCCCACCCCCCAACTGGAATTATTGCTGAGGGAGTGTCAAAGTGCAATCACAATAGTGATTCTGGGGTGCAAGGCAAGGCAATAAATGAAACAGTGAACCTGAGACATTTCTAGTCCTTCATCACCCAGCCCTAGAAACAACCTAGAGAAACTGGCTGGTAGGAAGCAGTACCTACTGGGTTGTTCCCTAACCGATTTTTTTGAGAACCTTCAGAACAGAAAGGGAAGAAAGAGTGAGTTAGATTTCCAATATGTAAGCAAAATTGAAAAGCCTGAAACCTAGACAAATCAACACTCCATAAACAAGGAGAAAAACAAACAAACAAACAACAACAAAAATGAAGGCATCTGAAGGAGGCAAGCAAAGCAAGCGTTCAACAGTGAAGAGGCATTTGGGATTCACATCAGAATACAGGTAAAGGGAAACCCACATGCCAGGGACATGATGAAAGGACAGCATGGGAAAGGTGCAGAATAATTCCACACCAAGCTCTTCCAACCCTGTAGGAGATTCCTTCGGTGGGATCCCCCTGGGGGTGGCCCAGGACACAGATCTTAGAGAAGCAATTGCAGACATATTCAAAGAAATCAAAGAATATAAAGAACAAGCTAGAACTAAGGAGAGAGAATGAAAAACTCAAGAAGGACCTAGAGGGAGAGAATGACAAACGCCAGAAAGAACTAGAGGGAGAGAATGACAAACTCCAGAAGGAAGTGGAAACACTGAAAAAGGAAACCAACCAGTGAAGCAAGGAGCTAGAGGAAGAGATTGAAAGCTCCAGAAGGAAGTGGAAATACCAGTGAAACCACAGGATGGGGGGCTGGAGAGATAGCCGAGTGGCTAAGAACACCAACTGCTCTTGCAGAGGACCCAGGTTCAATCCCCAGCACCCACATGGCGGCTGAGAACCATCTTTAACTCCAGTTCCAGGGGAATCTGACACCCTCTTCTGACCTCCACAGCATTGCATGACACGGGTGCACAAATGTACATGCAGACAGTACATTCATACACATGACAAAATAAATTTTTAAAAAGTAAAAAAAAAAAAAACAAATCACAAGATGAAATGAAAAAGGAAATCGAACACTCATCAAATCAAGAGCAAAGGAATGGAAAAAATCCTCAGAAGTAGAATGAAGGAAGCAGAACAAAGAATATCAGACCTGGAATCTAACACAGAACAACTAAAAAGCTCAAGTAAAGATTATGAAATATGTAAAAATACACAAAAGTGGAACAGCCAGGAACTGTGGGACACTATGAAAAGATCAAACCTCTGCATCATAGGGATAGAGGAAGGAGAAGAATCCCAAGAGAATGGTACAGATCAGAATTTCAACAGAATAATAGATAAAAATTTCCCCAAACTTAAAAAAAACCCATACAAATGCAAGAAGCACATAGAACTCCAAACAGACAAGATCAGAAAAGAAACTCCCCACTCCATATCATAGTTAAAACACTAGACACCCAAAACAAAGACAAAATTCTGAAAGCCACAAGAGAAAAACAAGTTACCTATACGGGGAAACCCATAAGAAGTACAACTACCTTCTCAGTGCAAACTATGAAAGCAAGAAGAACGTGGAGCATTCCCAGTGTTAAAGGACTATAGATGCCAACCCAGGTTACTATACCCAGCAAAACTGTTGATTATAGTTGAAGGAGAGAGAAAAACCTTCCATGACATAAATAAGATGATACAATACATGTACAGAAAACCAACCCTCCAGAGAATACTTGAAGCAATTAAAAGGACAGAAGAGAGGAGCAACTATCCCCAGGTACCTAGAAAGAGAAATTAATAAAAGCATATCTGTAGAAGTAGAAACCTACACCAAAAATGCAAATGGTTAATAAGGTGAAGGGAAGCAACACACATCTTTCAATTATAATCTTAAATATTATTGGACTAAACTCCCCAATCAAAAGACATAGACTGGGAGATTGGATTAGGAAACAGAACCCATCAATATGCTGTCTACAAGAAACCCATCTCACTCTCAAGGATAGGTACCAACTTAAGGTGAAGGGATGGAAAAAAATATTCCAACCAAATGGTACCAAAAAGAAATCAGGAGTTGCTATTTTAATATCAGACAAAATAGACTTCAAAGTAAAAGAAATCAGAAGAAACAAAGAGGGCCATTACATGTTTGTCAAAGGAACAATTGACCATGAAGATTTCACAATAATGAATATATATGCACCAAACTTTATAAAGACAATTCTCCAGGACCTCAAGGAACAGATTAACCCCAGCACACTCAGTAGGGGACTTCAGTATCCCACTAAACCCTCTGGACAGGTCAACTGGACAAAGAATAAACAGAGAGACATTGAACTGAATGATATGATATACCAAACAGACCTCACAGATATCTACTGAATATTCCACCCAAATACCAGACAATACACTTTCTACTCAGCACCCCACAAAACATTCTCCAAAATCGACCACATACTGGGACACAGAAAAAAGTTCAGTAAATACAAAAAGATTGAAATAATTCCATGCATTCTATAAGACCACAGGGTAATAAAGCTCAATATCAACATCAGGATAAGCCCTACTATTTACAAGAACACATGGAGATTAAACAACACACTCCTGAATAATGAATGGGTCAAGGAAGAAATAAAAGCATTCCTAGAACTGAATGACAGTGATAATACAATACAACAAAACCTATGGGATACTTTAAAAGCAGACCTAAGAAGGAAGTTTATAGCCCTGGATGCCTACATTAGAAAAACAGAAAGAACACAAGTGAACGATCTAATACTGCAGCTAAAAACACTTGAGAGACAACAAATGAACCCTAAATGCAACTGACAGGAAGAAATAACAAAAATCAGAGCAGAAATAAATGAGATAGAAACAAAGAAAACAATACAAAAAAATCAATGAATCCAAAAGTTGGTTCTTTGAAAGAATAAACAAGATAGACAGACCTCTGTCCCAGTTACCCAAAAGAAAGTAACTCCAAATCAATAGAATCTATGATGAAAGGGGAAATATCACAACAGACAATGAAAAGATCCAGACAATCTTATGGGAATACTTCAAAAACCTATACTGTACTAAGTTTGAAAACCTAGGAGAAATGGATGAATATCTGAAATTCTGGGAATCACCAAAGCTTAAACAAGAAGAGATTGACAGCTTAAACAGACCCATAATAAATGAAGAAGTTGAAAATGTAATAAGAAACCTCCAAACCAATAAAAACCCAGGCCCAGATGGTTTCATGGCAGAATTCTATAAAACATTTCAAAAAGACTTACAGCCATTATTACTCAAATTGTTCAGAAGGATAAAAGCAGAGGGAAATCTCCCAAATTCCTTCTATGAAGCCAGCATCACTCTAATACCAAAACCAGGCATAAATACAATAAAAAAGGAGAACTATAGACCCCTTTTACTAATGAAGACAGATGCAAAAATTCTCAACAAAATACTTGCAAACCACATACAGACCCACATCAAAATGTACATCCATCATGCCCACATTGGATTCATACCAGAGATGCAGGGATGGTTCAACATATGAAAATCAGTAAATATCATAAAACACATAAATGGAATGAAAGACAAAAACACACATGATCATCTCAATTGATGCAGAAAAAGCCTTTGACAAAATCCAGCATCCCTTCATGCTTAAAGTCCTAGAGGGAATTGGATTGGAGGGATTATTCCTCAATGTAATCAAAGCCATATACAGGAAACCCACAGCCAATATCATCCTAAATGGGGAAATGACGGAAACATTCCCTTTAAAGGTAGGAACTCGGCAAGGCTGCCCCCTATCACCACTCCTCTTCAATATAGTGCTTGAAACACTTGCTAGAGCAATAAGGCAAGAAAAGGATATTAAAGGAGTACTAATTGGAAAAGAGGAAGTCAAACTATCCCTATTTGCTGATGATATGATTGTTTACTTAAGGGATGCTAAAAACTCCACCAGAAAACTCCTAGAAACGATTAACAGCTTCAGCAAAGTGGCAGGATACAAAATTAACCTTAAAAAATCAATGGCCTTTCTTTACACCAAGAACAAGCAACTGGAGAAAGAATTCAAAGAGACCTTCCCACTCACAATAGCCTCAAAAACAATAAGATACCTAGGAACAAACCTAACCAAAGACACCAAAGACCTCTACAACAAAAATTTTAAACCCTTAAAGAAAGAAATTGAAGAAGACCTCAGAAGATGGAAAAACCTCCCATGCTCATGGATTGGGAAAATTAACATTGTAAAAATGTCCATTTTACCAAAACTCTTGTATAGATTTAATGCAATCCCAATCAAAATCCCCAAGAGTTTCTTCACAGGCTTGGAAACAAAAGTCCTTAATTTCATATGGAAAAAACAAAAACCTTGAATAGCCAAAGCAACCCTGAGTGAAAAGAGCAATACGGGGGGATCGCTCTTACCAGACCTTCAAAGCTATATTACAGGGCTATAGTCATAAAAACGCTGGTACTGGCACAAAAAACCAACTGGACCAAGGAACAAAACTGAAGATCCAAACCTGAGCTCATACAATTTCAGCCACCTCATATTTGACAAGGGGGCCAAGAAGACACAATGGAGGAAAGACAGCATCTTCAGCAAGTGGTGTTGGTAAAACTGGATCACCACCTGTAAAAGAATGAAATTAAACCCCTACCTCTTGCCCTGTACAAAAGTAAATTCCAGATGGATCAAAGACCTCAACTTGAAACCCAAAACTCTGAAAATGGTAGAAGAAAAAGTTGGCAGCAGCCTACAAGACATAGGCATAGGAAAAGACTTCCTAAATCAGACAGCAGCTGAGCAAGAATTAAGTTCAACAATTGACAAAGGGGACCTCATTAAACTCAAAAGCTTCTGTACATGAAAAGAAACAATCAAGGAAGTGAAGAGAAATCCCACAGAGTGGGAAGAAACCTTCACTGCTGATACATCTGACAAAGCATTGATTTCCAGAATATATAAACTACTCAAAAAACAAAGAAGAGAGAAAACAAATGAATCACTCAAAAGATGGAGCAATAAGTTGAACAGAGACTTCACAACTGAGGAATTAGAGATGTTGGAGAAATATCTTACCAAATGTTCAACATCGCTAATAATTAAGGAAATGCAAATGAAATCCACTCTAAGATATCTTACCCCAGTAAGACTGGCTAGGACCAAGAAAACAAATGATAGGGCTGGAGAGGTTTGGGGGGAAAGGGAACACTCATCCACTGCTGGTAGGAGTGTAAACTCATACAGCCACTATGGAAAGCATTGTGGAGAACCCTTGGAAGACTCAAAATGAGTTTGCCACCTGACCTAGTCATACAACTTCTGGGTATATACCCACAAGAATCATCTTACTGCAGAGATACATGCACATCCATGTTTATTGCAACTCTCTTCAAATAGCAAAGAGCTGGAACCAACCCAAGTGCCCCTCAACTGATGAGTGAATAGAGAAAACATTGTACATCTACACAAAGGAGTTCTATGAAGCAGTAAAGAAAGATGACATCATGAACTGTGCAGGTAAATGGATGGAACTAGAAGATATCATGTTAAGTGAAGTAACACAGTCCCAGAAAAACAAAAGACAAATGGTATCCCTCATCTGTGGATGCTAGGGCCAATTACCTAGTTGTAACGCAAATTTAGCAATGTTAATGTTATATTCCTCATGATCTGAAAACAACCGTGCTGTTATATTGTGAATTCCTTAACAGGTTCTAGAACTAAGCTACCATTTATTTTCAGAGTTAGGAATTTTTGGTATATGGATGGAGGATATGTATGTATATTTTAGAGTAAAATAAGATCAAAGGAATGTGGAAAAAACTAGTTTGTCATGACATTATGTCTAACCACAGTATTTATTTTATGGGAGTGCTTCTTAGTATTTCTTATACAAGGCTGATTGAGCTTTTGTCCAAGCCTTTTCTAAAATATTATAGAGTAGTTTAAAGTATCAGGCTGGTATAACTTAGCCTTTGTGGATGCTTAACGACCATACTTAATGCCCATATAATTTTTTTTCTTTTTTGTGTGCTTTTATTGATGTTTTATACATTTCAGACCTCATTTTTCAATTAAGTTTAGGCATATTCCCTTTTCCCTTCCCCCCACCCCACCCCAGATCATGCATTGTGCCATAACTGTCCTGCATCTTTCTCTCAGTCATTTTTTTATGCTTAGGAACTCACATTTTCCTCTATTGATTTTACATTGCTCTAAAATATGGATACATACTCTCCACCCATATACAGTAATTACAGAGTCTGAAAATAAGTCGTGGGTGGATTCTAGAGCCCATTGAGACATTTACATTATACCAACATAGTTGCTTTCAGATAAACAGAAATATAACAAAAATTTTGTTCAGCTTGCCTTTCATCTGGGGGGATTTGGTGTTAGCATCCACAAACGAGGGAAACCATTTGCTGTTTGTTTTTCTGGGACTGTGTTACTTCACTTAGCATAATGGCTTCGAGCTCCATTCATTTACCTGCAAAGTTCATAATGTCATCTTTCTTTACCTCTGAATAGAAATCCATTGAGTAGATTTACCACATTTTTGTCATTCACTTGCCTATTGAGGGGCATTTGGGTTGGTTCCAGCTCTTCGCTATTGTGAAGAGAGCTGCAATAAACATGGATCTGCATGTATCTTTGTGGTAGGATGAGTCTTTTGGGTATATACCTAGGAGTGGTATGACTGTGTCAGGTGGTAGGCTCATTTTGAGTCTTTTAATGGTTCTCCACACTGCTTTCCATAGTGGTTGTAAAAAGACAAAAAGTAAAAAAAAAAAAAAAGAGCACAGTTGTTTTGCCTGCCTTACTGGCAAGTGCAGCTACCCTGTGGCTGCCACTGCTTTTGCCACCCTTCAAAGATGTGACACACAGCTTTTTAACCTTCCAATATGGACTGAAGACTTAAGACTTATGCCTCTTCAAGAATCCTCCAAAACCTTCAGTGGATGGGGACTACTGAGACATCCAACTTGTGGACGGTGAGCTACTACTGGGTTTCAGCCTCTTCAGAGTAACACTGTCATTGTTGACTACCAGGCTGTATCACAGAGACCAGTTAGGAAGATAAGAATGGAACATGCTTTACTGGACTCATTTGGTGACCATGGGAGGGAAAACCCACAATATGGAACATAAGGGACAAACGGGGGTTGGTGGTTGGGCTTGCCAAGGAGGGAAACCCAATCAAACATTCTTTCAGCCTAATAAAAAAACAAGCATAAGCTGAAGATGCATAAAACTATGTGGCAAGCATATGTGCATATTTGGACAAGCAATGCATATTGGAGGAATAACAAACAACAGAAAGATTGCCATCATAGAACTTACTGAAAAGCGCGAACTTCTGCTTGGAATAGTAAACTTCTGCATCTGAGAATTTTGAGGAGACTGAGAAAAAGATGAAAAAACATGTTTGGCAAGAATGCATGAGCTCTGGGTGGGATGGGGGAATGGGGGGGCATGGGTCTGAATTTGATTTGTAATTTGTATGAAAGCAAAAAAAAAAAAAAAAAAAAAAAAAAAAAAAGACATTTGAATCTTTGATTAAGTAATTTGGGAAGGAGTCTAAAGAAATAGTGGATGTCATCAGAATGCAGGGACAGCTTTGTTGTTGGGTTTCCTGATAAATCTTATATGTAGGGGAGACATACCAGAATGAGGATGAAGTTGTGATTGATAAAGAAGTAACAGTCATTCATTGAGCAGGTAGTGGGTAGATGCAGGAAACTTAAGAATTGCATAGTCCCTTTTTTTTTGGAAGATTTTTTTTTAAAAATATACCTATTTGGATGGTATCTAATCCACAAATGTGGTTTCTCTATAAACGGTGACAAGTTCTTATTGGGCTTTATAACAACATCTCCTACCACTAGAGGACATAAGCTTGTGGCATCCGCTGTGGTATTTTCCTCCAAGGAGAGAGCTCATAGCCCAATTAGATTTGGGATAATATAGACACATGGCTGCCACTGTTGCACAGTATCTCCAGGCAGTTGAGGTGTAGCTGACTGACGGGGAGTCTCGCTTGTCTCAGGAGACCAAAAATTTGCTGTATTGCTTTAGTGGCCTTTGGTAACTCTCTGGCATTTCAGAGAGGCCCGTGTACGTTAGCAAGTGAGTGACGTCGTCATAACCTTTTTTTCATGCTCACACCAAAACTCAACAGGGACTTACTGCCTTTCTCCATGCATACATCCCACTTATAGGCAAAAAGGCCTCTTTATAATTTGGGGGGGGGGTGAATCCCCTAGCAACATCTCCTAGGCAGAATAATTCATTGCTGATGTTCAGGCTTTCCTGTACTAATATATTTTGCTTTAATTACAAGGCTTATAAAACTTTACTATTGTATTTGGCTCTAAATAGAGAATTATCCTTTCACAGTTCTATGCTATCAGTCAATTAAAAAAGGTATTATACCTTTTTATAAGAAATTACCACTATAACAGATTGGCTCTAATTTACAGTTAGGGAATGATTTAAGTACCATAATGTTTTCTTTTTACTTCCTATAAAGGGGAGAGTTAGAAAGGTTTTCTCAGTATCTGGAAGGTAAACTTCATTAGGTGTTCCAATATAAACAGTTAACCCCAATAGTATTCAGGAGAGATGCTCAGTGCTGTGGACTCAGGCCGTCTGAGGTTCTGCTTTCTTTAATGTTCAAATGGTCAGCCTCTCTGCTGGCATTTCCCAGCTCCATCCCCACAGCAAAAGTTGTATGTTTTCAGGAATTTGAATTGGTGATTTTTACCGTGATGGGAACATACAATTATCCTCCATTGTTAGTTTCAAGATCTCAAAATTGAAAATTTTCAATAGGATTGGAACACAGAAGTTTTTCCATTTGTATCCCAGAAGGATACTACCCCACCTCACCACCCCCCCTCTTTTGTTTTTTTAATTTTTTCAATGTTTTGACCGACATAGATGCCTAAGTTGTATTAACTTACCCCAAAACAGGAGCCAAGGCATAAGTTTTCATAATTACTGACCAACTATTCTCATTGACTGTTGCTACTTATTTGGGAAGTAAATTAAGCTTAATTTCTTTATTGTCCTACAAGTAAAAGAAAAGGTTACAATGTGATTGTATAATTCAGAAAAATATAGAGACCATTGTGTACCTTAACCCATCTTATTGTTGGACAGTTCAATACAAATTATAAATAAAACAATTAACATTTATATTCCCAATTAGTTCAATTTATGATTACCATTTTCACCAAAACCTACAACCAAATTTAACTTATCTAAACATTTTAACTAAGTCTTAAAATATCCTATAATATGTGGATAAGCTTGGGCTAATCGAATACCTGCCAAATAAATTTTACCAATATACACTTTGCTACTTTAAAGTTATATGACTGGACTTGACTTCAGAGAAATCAAGTCCTTAACTTATATTGTTTATTTTGTATTTTGTATATAAATCTCTACTGAAATACCTCTCTATATAAATTATATGTTATTTTTAAGTAATACCTATTTTAAATTGCAAATCTTACAGAGTGGTTTTTTAATGTCTGTCTTCCTCCAGCTCTTGGCCTTCTCCAGTCCTGGCATGAAAAACTGCTTAAGACTTTTAATATCCTAGCCTCCTTTTTTTTTTTTTGAGTATACAAGATCTTCTATTAAAACCAATTTTAGCAAGCAGTTGTGCCCAGCCCACACAGCCCAAGGCTCCACCATCCAGCTGGAGGGGCTTGATGTTCAATCACGTTGATCAAATAAGTGTACCAGAACTCTATGTCATAGTATTTACCGTTCACCCCAATCGCAGCCACTTAACATTCTACCACTCCCCTTCTGCAAGATTTTCCTTAGGCTTAGAAAAGGGGCACAGTGGATGAGAAAGCAGAACAGTACGATTTGTCTGGATGTTAGTTTTTGGACTTGGATCACTTCTGGCTGTTTCTTTTCATGGGCTGAGAGTTTGTCCAGGATAACCTTTCAATCTACTAATGAAGCACACAGTGATAGATAATAGGTATTTAAACATTGTATAGTACCTGGATTAGCATACCATCCAAGCATCTGTGTTCTATGCTACAGCTTAGCTTGCATAATAATTAGCAACTGCCTAAATGCCCGTACATCCAATTGTTGTGCTTTTGTTGACAACACCATGAAGGGAAACAACCTGAACGACTAGAGTCCAAAATGACACTCCAAAGAAAGTAGCTGTTTTTTCTTCTCACCCACTTGGCCCCTTTCCCAACCCCTAGGAACAAATTGTGGAAGAGAGGCATGGTAGAATGATAAGGGCTGTGGAGAGATATGGTGAATCATGAGACTACAGCAATATAGACTGGACTCCTAATTGATCAACATGCCTGTGCATACAAGCATCACCAATTGGACTATGGGAAACCTCGGGTTGTTCAAAATTTGGAATAGATACTTGCAAAATGCACCAATTACCTAATTGTATAGCAAACTGAGTAAACATCAATGTTCTAAAACAACTGTGTTATTATTTATTGTAGATCCCTTAAAAATAAACAATTAAAAAAAATTATATTTTGTACAAGACTATTAAATCTTAGACCACTGTCCCCCACCCCATCCCCCCCATTCCACCAGAGCTCATGTCTCTGCC
>VZQC01009573.1:170573-293073 GCA_009823505.1 Rhizomys pruinosus | reverse complement strand
AGAGGTTTGATCTTTTCATAGTGTCCCACAGTTCCTGGTTGTTCCACTTTTGTGTATTTTTAAATTTTTCATAATCTTTCTTTGAGGTTTTTAGTTGTTCTGTGTTATCTTCCAGGTCTGATATTCTTTGTTCTGTTTCCCCCATTCTGCTTCTGAGGCTTTTTCCATTCCTTTCCTCTTGATTGGATGAGTGTTTGATTTCTTTTTTCATTTCCTCTTCTGATTTCTTTAGTATTTCTACTTCTTTTTGGAGCTTCTCAATCTCTTCATGTATCTCTTTGCTTCGCTGGTTGGTTTCCTTGTCTTTTTTAGTATAGGATCTTTTCAGTGTTTCTACTTCCTTCTGGAGTTTGTCATTCTCTCTCTCTAGGTCCTTCTTGAGTTCTTCATTCTCTTTTCTTAATTCTTTGATTTGCTCTTTATAATCTTGCACTTCTTTAAGTATGTTCACAATTGTGCTTCTGATATCTGTGTCCTGGGCCATCCCCAGGGGGATCCCACTGTAGGAATCTTCCACAGGGTTGGTAGAGTTTGGTGTGCAATTATCCTGCACCTTTCCCATGTGGTCTCTTCTTGTTCCTGGCATATGGGCTTCTCCTTGCCTGTATTCCAATGTGAGTCCCAAATGCCTCTTCACTGTGTTGAAGGCTTGCTTTGCTTACCTCCTTCAGATGCCTTCATAATCCCAGTTGGGGGGCGCACGGTACCTGTGTTTCAGGTGATCTTGGAAGATCTCCCTGCATGGTCAATTTTTGAGAAGCAGATGCAACTGTGCTCAACAGAGCATGTCTTAATTTTGTAGGATTGGATCAGTTTGGGATAACACTTAGGTCTAGATGTGAACTATGGATCAATTCTCAGATATAAGGAACTGTTGCTCTTGTTTTTCACCATGCAAATTTTTCTGATTTCACCATATGACCATGAATTACAAAGTGCTTAGGTTTTTTCCCTTTTTCATACACTTGTTTATATATACTTAATACGTTATCAATTTTAATTAGTATCCTATATTTTTTCATTTTTATTTGCAATGTATGTTTTTATTGAATTTTCATGTGTTTCATACCACAGATCTTTAAAATATATTTTATTGATTTTTAATTTTATGTGTATGAATGTATTGCCTGCATGTATGTAAGTGCACCTATATCTATGCAATGCCTGCAGAGGTGAGAAGAGGATGTCAGAGCCCCTGGAACTGGAGTTATGGTCAGTTCTTACCACCATGTGGGTGCTGGGAGTTTTACATGGGTCCTCTGCAAGAGCACCCAGTGCTATTAACCATGGAGCCATTTCTCCAGCCCTGATATAGTAAATCCTAATCATATTGAGCCCCCTCCCAGAGTCCTACCTCCATAGCTTCCCCCATCAGATTTCATGTATTCTATCATATATTTTAAGGCTTATCTAGGCAAGATTTTGTACCCAGATGTCTCTCAGTGCAAGTTCATCTACTGAAATCTAGTCAGCCTATCTAGAATTGCTTCCTTAAAGAAGATCAATTCTCTCTCACTCTGTAGTAATCAGGTACCAATAGCTCCTTGGTGAAGGGAAATGAGGCCTGCTGCCCATTTCCCCAGTTCTATGATGGGCTTTGACTGATTGAGTCTGCAGGCGTCTTGTGCATGCTGTCACTATTATTGCAAGTTGATATGAGCAAGCTCCCAGAGACCTGGAAGACTGTTTCCTTATGTTCATGCAACCCTCTGGCTCTTAAAAGATTCCCACCCCCCTTCTGCTATGGTTCCTGAATCATGGGTGGGTTAGGTTCAATATAGGAGTCCTATCCTGGGACACAGTCTCCGTAGTCTCTTTGGCCAGTTATATCCTTCTGTGTGTATTGTACTCTGTTGCATGATGAAACTTTGCTGGCGAGAGCTGAGAGTTGAACGATGCCTTAGTATTCTCTTTACTCCCTGTTCTCTATGTTCCGTGAGCCTTAGGTGTACAAGTTTAGCTGTAGATGTGTCACTTAGAGCTGGACATCTCTCTGACACATATTCTCTGTGTGTGGCCACTTGTGGGACTCTATAATAGCCTCTATCTGTTGCAAAAAAGAAGCTTTTTTGATGAGTCATGCTTGTCTGTAAATATAAGGATCCATATTTAGCATATAGTAAGATATTTAAATTTTCTCAAGAGATAGGGTTTTCTCTAGGGTCTATGGCCTTTCCAGCCATGTGTATTTGGCTGTGTCTGTGGTGCTATCCATGAGTTCCCTCCCATTGAGAGGGCTTTAAGTCTAATTAAATAGCTGTTGATTACCCCAATATAAAAGTGCCACTACTGCACCACTGTAGTTTATTGTGGGTTGCTAAGATATCACTATCATAATTTTTACAAATTATTTTGGTTCTCTCCTGAATATTGCTTTAACATGGATCCATGATATAAACTGATTCGTTTCTTTCTTCTCTCCCTCCCATTTCTCTTCTGCCCTTTATCTTCCTTTCCTGTCTGAGACTCTTACAAATGGTGCTGGATTCTGTGTCCTTTCTCAGTTCTCCTTGTGTGTCAGAGTTCTTTATATAAGCACTTAGACTTTGCACAAATATTCAACTCTGCTAGGTGTGTCAAATTGCTCTCTCCAGGGAGACCAATTTGCTTTCCCATCAGCAATTCATAAGAGAGACAATTTTGGAAAACACTCTCCTTAGTATCTGGCCAAATTTCCATCCTTAAAAACATTTTTTAGTGGGGCTGGAGAGATGGCCTAGCGGTTGAGAGCACCGACCGCTCTTGCAGAGGACCCGGGTTTGATCCCCAGCACCCACATGGTGGCTGAGAACTGTCTGAAACTCCAATTCCAGGAGAACTCCAGTTCCAGGGGAATCCGACACCCTCTTCTGACCTCCGCGGCATTGCACGACATGGGTGCACAGACCTGCATGCAGATAGTACATTGATACACATACAGAAATTAATAAAATAATAAAAAAATATTTTTTAGCTGGTCTGGCAGGTGTGTGATGGTGTCCTGTTTTAATTTTCTCTTTCTCAGTTGCTACCGATATGGAACATCTTTGCACACGGTACTCCTCATTAGAAGCAGTCAAGTGTAGTAGCAGAGGTATAGCCTCTACAGCTGGATGCCTAGGTCTGATTTCAGGTTCTGACCTTTGCTAGTTGTATGACTTTGAGCAAGTTCCCTTCATAAACAGGATGATAATGGAACTCTCGAAAAGTTGACATAAAGTTAACATATGTAAGGTGCTTCCCACAGGGCCTGATACATATAAATACTGTATAAACCCTAAGTTGTTGTAGACATTTGTGTTGCTATTCATTGTGTTTTTCCTTGTGTGAAGTTTGTGTTTATGTCTTTGCCCCATCTCAGGTTGGGCTGTTTGTCTTTTTTGTAATTTGATTTACCAGTGATCTTCATGCATTTTGCATGCTAACTCTTTCATTATGCTTTTCTTTGGTTATAAATACTTTCTGTGGGTTTCTTTTCATTTTCTATTTAGTGTTTGCTTTTCATGCATTAATTCAAATATGTAGGAGGGGATGTGTAAATAAAATGATATGCCTTAGTATTTGGCATAAATATGGAGTAATGATATGGTATCTGTTAGCTGACAGATATAAAGCAGCAGAGCAGCCATTTTTCAGCCCCCTTCTGCTCATTACTTTTTATGTCATGATAAAGAATACATAGTTATGAAATACACTATCAACAGTACAAACCTGGTCAGGTAGAAACAAGTCAGTGTGTCACAGTTAAGAGCTCCTTGGGTCACATCTGGGTTGCAGATGGCTTTATTTTTGTTTTGCTTCTTTTACTGTTGTTTATTTGTCTGGGGCCCAGCAGTATTAGCCTGTAATGTTTTAGAACTTTTTAAAATTAGTTGCCAAGTTATTTTACATAAAAATTTTCAGCACTCTGGTGATAGCAGTAAAACCTGGGACATCTGGATTGCTGGCCAGTAACCCACTGGCAGGGAAGGTCTGTAGCCAGCTAGCAGCTGACCCCTTTGTGTGGGAGACAATTTTCTAGTTTGTTAAAATCCCCGACAAGTCTTTCTGTTTTTTTTGTCTTTGACCCTACTGGCAGATATCACTTATCACTAAGTCTAATCTCCCGATTTCTTTACCCTTGTATACACCTGTCTAGACCTTGCAGCCACTTTGTGTGTTAGCTAACAGAAGGTGAGAGAAGGTAAAACTGCCACACACATTCTCAGCAACAGAAAAAAAGAGAGACATAATTTATATTTTTCAATGAGGCTAACTGATTAATTATGACCATTTAATATTGGTAGCTTAGCATTTTTATGGAATTGCTCTTGTCACAGTTTAAAGTTGGCAGATTGGGGATACTGGGAAGGGAAAGGTGCTTAGCATCTGTGTGTCTGTGTTACAACTCACAGGCACCTCACTCAGAAACTTCTGTGTCTATGCCAATTTTTGTTTTTTCACAGATTTGTTTTTGAATGTCAAAAAAAGTTAAGCTTTAAATCAAATTGATTGAGTTTGTATGAATTGTCTTTGCAATTCTGAGACATTCGACCAATAGACACACTTCCCTCTGGGGCTTTTCCTTTGTTTGTTTTATCCTTTCATGAAGGTCAGATTTTGGTATTGGTGAATCTCCACTGTCAGATTTCGGATATTCCATCACACTACAATACGACAGGCCACAGGCCTTTCCTAACTTTCTTACCATGAACATTATCTTCTCAATCCCTATCCATCATCTAATGAGATAAGATCCTGATGGTTTTAGAATAAATCAATGCTGTCTGATTCTGTGAGTCTAGTAGTTCGTAGATCTGACAGAAGATATGGATGAAAAAGCTTTCCTTCTTTTTGGCCTTCACTTTCTCATCTTTAAGTTTTCAAATGACTAAGAGCCAAACAGAGCCCTTGAAAAATGATCCTCTTTACATATTACTTTGAGTTTTACACTAATTCCTCTAATAAACAGATATCAAAATGTATATACCAGCAAGATGGCTCAACCAGTAGAGGAAGTTGCCACCAAATCTGAGTAGTGAGTTTGATCCGCAGGCCCCACCTGGTGGAAGGAGAGAACCAACTCCTACGAGTGGTCTTCTGATCTCCACACATATACGATAAGATGGGCATGTGCACGCATGCACACACAAATAAATGAAAAGTAAATTTGTAAATTAAAGTAGTATATATATGGAGAGAGAGACAGAGAGACAGAGAATCAGAGAGAGAGAGAGAATTAAGGCTTGCTTTTCTCATTTAAGATGTGGGTTGAGGGGCTGGAGCAATGGCTCAGCAGTTAAGAGCACCAACTGCTCTTGCAGAGGACCTGGGTTCCATTCCCAGCACCCACAAGGTGGCTAAGAACTATCTTTAACTCTAGTTCCAGGGGGATCTGATGCCCTCTTCTGACCTCTGCGGCATTGCAGGACATGGGTGCACCAACCTACATGCAGACAGTACAGTCATACACATAAAAATAATAAATAAAAAAATAATAAAAATAAAATGAAAGCACATACCAGCAAAAAAAAAATAGATTAAAAAAAAGATATGGGTTGACAAATTTTCAAGGAGACTTCTTAGGGACCCAAATAACAGTCTCTTCCAATTTGAGTATAGGTCTTCCAGTCCTTCCAGTCCTTCCAGTCTCCTTGCAAGTTGTCTCAGTTCTAGCCAAAAAAAAAAAAAATGTATGGAGGCACATTTATAGAAATGTGTGAGTGAGTTCTGGAAGTGGAGTGGAGTCTCTTCCTCTCCTATTTCTCCTATTCCACTGGTCAAGATCCAATTTTTTTTTTTTTCTTTTTTTTTTTTTTGGTCTTTTGAGACAGGGTCTCCCTTTAGTCTCAGCTGGCCTGGAACTCTCTATGTAGACCAGGCTGGCCTTGAACTCACAGATCTTCTTGCTTCTGCTTCCTGAGTCCTGGGATTAAAGGTGTATGTCACCATACCTGGCAAGATCAAATCTTTATATTACCAGTCTTAACTATAAGAAAGAGTAGGAAATGTAGTCAAGTCGAATGAATAAATTAAGAAGATAATGAAAATTTTGGCAAACATTCACCATGCCTTTACAACTGCATTATATTGAGACGATATCTTGACCTTCTAGGAAAAGTCATAGGAATTACCCCAAGAACAAGGGAAGGAGTCTTGAAGGTCAAAGCTGAGTTTATTAGCAAAATTTTCAATACTAATTTAATAAACTGTTCTATAGAAACTAGAAGGAGAAACCTTTTATTCATTCTTGGATCACATTTAATAACATTTAAAGTAATAACATTTAAGGGCGTTACCCCCTCCGTAGGCAGCAGAGTCGTAGGGCTGACTGATGGAACCAAGTCCTGGGGAAGACTTGCCTCCTGGTGTCTGAGTCTAGGTTCATCGTCCAGAGGAACTTCCCACAGGACATTTTCTTCTATTTGCCCCTCACAGAGTTTCTGTATTTTTTGCTTCATTTTATTTTTCTAATTTAATTTCCTGAGAATTTCATTTGATTACTGTACTTACACCATTTCTACCTTTTCAGCTCATGTTTCCCCCACTTCCTCTCAATATCCTGACATCTTCTTCAATTATTGATGTCACACACACACACACACACACACACACATGCACACACACATATAAAAACATAAACAACCCAGTGAGTCCACTTAGTGGTGCTAATATGTACATGCATTTAGGGCTGAATATTTGTGATTAGACAATGCATTAGGGAGCTCATCCCTGGCAAAAACTGATTCTCCCTCTCTCAGCCATCATTGGTTGCCTGTACTTCTTCATCTAGAGGTACCATCTTGTAAAATTTCCTCCACCTACATTAGCATGTCTGCTGGTATAATCATTATGCAGGTCTTATTTAGATAACCATACTGTTGAAATTCCATGGATGACCTTCCTTGTTATGTCTAGAACACACCATGTCCTGGTCCTCTAGCTCTTACAATCAAAGATGTTTGAAAATGCCACAGGACACAGATTCTTTTATAAATATACTTAATAACACATAATATATATTTCAAATGGAGTTATGCCACACAGGGTGACAATGCTCCACCCAAGAAGCATAGACTGTGTGAGGCATGGGAAACTTGCCTTTGACTTGTTGGTCAGGGTAGTTGAAGAGATTCCCCAAACAATGTAGACTATTGCCACTGCCCTTGATTGCCTCCAAGAACTTGAAGTTAAGACCCTACTGCAGAAGGCAACACATGCTTTAGACATGGGACTTGGAGGAATCAAGTAGAACCTAGCTGGAAGTCTCCTCCCTGAGGTGGTTCTCATAGTTTCAGAAGGTGCTATGCAAACTGGCAAGGGAGAAAAGCAGTCAGTAGCCCTACCCTGTTGGATCGCCAATAAACCACAATGATTGGTTTAGCAAGATATCCCTATGGTTCAATAGAGATCTTGGGAGTAACCAAGAACTGTCTAAGTGGACTTATGGCTTTCTCAATGGGAGGAAATTCATACCTGGTACTATAAACTTATCCAAATACCTGTAGATGCAGAGATCTTAGATCCTAGAGGAGAGCCTACTACTGGTATTTCCCCAAACCAATACAAATTTCTAACAGTATTCTAAAAACTTATCCTTAAACCAACAGATAAATGTAGCTCTCACCCCTTATCAAAGAAGCTTCGTTTTGTAATAGATGGAGATGATTGCAGAGAGCCACAACTGGACAAAATACAGACAATAAGTGACCCTGGGGTGTCTAGCCTCAATGGATATGTCTTCAATGCAACCCCATACCTAAGGCTCAGGGAATATTTTTGGAACATGGGGCAGGAAGATTGTATTTTATTTTATTACAGGGATTTCAATTCATTTCAACCAGTAATGAATTCTATTATGTATCATGAACCATGCTAATAAAAGAAGATCAATTACATTAGTAACTCAAGAGCTAATTACTTAGTCTGTAGAAGTAATCACTTAGGAGTAAGCCACCTCCTCAGTAATTCCCTGTTTGCACTCCCATGGATGGCCTCTGGCTTTTCTTTTGTGTCATGAGTGGGAGAGTACAGTCGGTGGCTCTCCCTCTGGCAGGCTTTGTGCTTGGTGTCAGTAGGTAAGAAGTTTCGGCCAGGACACACTGATAGAGTCATCTTGGTCCAAAGCTCCTTCCTAGCTTTTCAGGGTGCATCTCTGTCACTGTTCTCCCACGGTCTGCAGCTCAGCTCAGGATACTCTGAAATCTCGTCCAGTCTCTTGGCTACTGTCTCCTTTATGAATTATTGATTTCAGAAAGTGTGATGTCATTCGTCTCTTTGTCTTTTATCAGTAAGGTAATGGAGAGGCTGCTTGTTGTAAAGCTGTAAGAGCAGCCAGGCGTGGTGGTGCACACCTTTAATCCTAGCACTTGGGAGGCAGAGGCAGGTGGATCTTTGTGAGTTCAAGGCCAGCCTGGTCTACACAGTGAGTTACAGGACAGCTGGGACTACAGGGAGACCCTATCTCGAAAAGACCAAGAAAAAAAAAAAAAAAGAGCAGAAGTCTTATGCTTCCTGGGGTTGTGTGCTGTTTCACGTTAGTGCTTTCTTCTCAGCTCAGACTTCGAAAGTTGTTTAAATGCCATGCTCCAACTATGAAATTGCTCATCGTGATGTTGGCATTTCTGTTTCATTTCTAATTCCTTACATTGTGTTTTCCAAACTGGGAGCCATTGGTCCTTACCAGACCTCCGTGTTTCCGTTGATGCCTGTGTCCTGAGTAATTGATGACTCAGATCTTAGCATTAGGCCTACAATTTTAGGAAGCAGAGGGCGAGGAAGAGGAGGAGCGAGATGGCCTCAGGCCATAAGAGTAGGCAGCAATCTAAGTCAGGCTTCAAGGAGGCCTCTGGTGCCACAGATCACATAGGAAAAGGAAAAGGAGACATTAATCAAAGGTAGACAGAATGAAGCAATAATTAAAGTAAGGCCTAGGAAGTAATTCCAGTGTTCTGTGCATGACACAGGTAAGAAGAGAAACTGGTGATTTGGCTTATGCGGAAAACAAAGACCTTTATAACTGAGTAAAAAGTCAAAGCAGATTAACCTTCCAGAACTGTAAAGAAACAGAAATGTGGGTCAGAATCAGTATATTCATTCTCTCTCTCTCTCTCTCTCTCTCTCTCTCTCTCTCTCCTCTGTGGGTTATGAATGTGTGTGTACTTATTTATGTTTACATATGTGCAGGTATATGCACACATGCAAAGATTGACACTGGGTAGCTTCTTCTATTCTACCTTAGTTTTTGAGATAGGATCCTTACTGAACCTGTTGCTCACTGATTTGGTTAGACTGGCCAGCCAGGAAGCACCAGGGATTCTTTTGTTTCTGCCTTCCCTGTGCTGTGATTCCAAGTGCACGCCAGGATACTCAACTCTTTACGTGGGTACTAGAGATCTGAACTCAAGTCCTAATGTTTGTGTGGCAAGGACTCTAGCTCCTGAGCCATCTATCCAGCCCAAGTGGCACTTTTTAACCTCTGAGATGAGAAAGGAGATTTATCCCTTCCCTTGAATTGGATGTGAAGGTGTGTGTGAGGTGGGGTGCCTTTCTGTGTCTGGAGATAGAGGTTCTGTTTATGATGTCAGAATCACAAAGGGTTCATGACCCATAAATGGGAAAGAACTGCTAGATTAGGGGCTCCATGTGTCCTGTGAGAGCCTTGCAGGAGGTGGTATGACTAGAGATAGACCCCTGGGTGTCAAGGGCTTAATGTAAAATTGAAGTGAGATGTTAATGGAGATTAATGTTCCACAGGTCTATGCTGAAGTCTGATGTCAAGCTTGAAATATTCACATAGGAAATTAGGCATTGTCTTATGGAGTCTTAGAGTTTATCTATGTTGATAATATAAAGCACAAAAAATGAAATACCAGGTTCATATTTCACAAACCTGGTTTTTATTTTTTAAACTATTGTTCAAGCATGCATTCTTACAAAGCATTTTGTTTTGATTTTCTACTGCTTCTTGTTCTCTATCTAACATTTTCTATAGGATATTTTTAGTCCTTTCCTCATGAAAGTCCAGGCTAGTACCCAAAGGCACAATAAGCAATGGTATTTTTTTAATGCAGCCACTAACACACTAACACTTGTTTGTTCCTTGTAGCAAAACTGCGGAGTTCTTGAGCAAACTGGACACAGACTTGCAGACCAGAAGGGCCTGTCAGATTGCCTCTCGAGACCCCCAGTCCTCAGCATGGGTGAGTGGAACATCATGCACGGTGCTGTCCGGCACCTTTCAAGTTGTTCAGAGATTGTAGATTCAGGACTCAAAGTGACAGGTACAGCACAGCAGGCTAGCAGCCTAGGCATAGTCTCACCTGAAACTCTGTCTCCATGTACCAAGTGCTCCCTCAGCTGTAAAATAATGCTTGTATTTGTTCCCACATCATGGACACCTGAAAAATCTTTCTTCTCAGCCAGTCATCCATCCATCAACCCCTCAAATGATTTCTCTTATCTCTTACCTTATACAACATAATACATCTCATTATATCTCATATATGAATATAACGTACTTTGATCACATCAACCCCCTTTCCCATTGTCCTCTCTTGTCCCCTTTCTTGCTCCTTCTTCTGTCTTCTATTCTGGTCCACTTCTCCCCATGTTTTTAATTCTTAATCTGGATTCTTCATATAAGAGTAAACACTTGATAGCTTATTTCACTTGACATGATAATCTCCAGTTCAATTAATTTTTCTGAAAACAGCATTGTTTTGTTCTTTATGGTAAAGATACTACATTGCGCCTCTCTGTTTATCCATTCATCCACTGATGGGCACTTAGGCTGATTTCATGATTTGGCTATGGTGAACAGGGCTGTGATAAACATGGCAGTTGTGTGTGTGTTGTGTTGACAATGATTCCTTTACCTCACTCAAATTCTTTTTTCTATATAAGTGCTTTCAGTTTTTACATTAAAAGATCTGAATAAAGTAAGAGAGAAAAACTAATACTTAGAAAACACAATGCATTTTATAGGGCTTGTTACAATTAGAAAGCTCCATTGCTTTATCATGAAAAGACATCTAAGCCAGGCTGTGTGCAGACTCTTCCTGCAGATGTGACACCTGAGCTGAAGCTTAATGGGGAATGAAGCTAAAATCAAGAGAGTCATTCTAAGTATCCAAAGTATAAAGGCTGAAAAAAACATGGCTGCTGTTGAGGAAGGTGACGTCATTAGGTGCAGTGGAGAAAGGCGCAACCCCAGGAAGGGGCAGGAGTTACAAGGAGCAAGAATTTTCTCAATAAAGATACCAGTGATAAACTGGGTGGGACGGTTTCTTGTCTAGGTTGTTTAGCAACCCTGGGTAGAAGGTGAGCATGGCAGACTTGATCACTGATTGCTAATTTAGAGACAGAAAAGTAAATATAATTAAGGATGATTCTTGGAAAGGGTTGTAACTGAAAGAAAAAAAATGGGTTTACATTTTTTAAAAAGTCTTACTTTGTCAGGGTTTGGATAGGTGAATACCAAGTTGTTAGTTAAATGTGATCATTGCCCCCTGCCCCCAACAAGCCCTTTTCAACTTGGGAATACATTTAAAATACCAGGAAGACATTTTGATACTCTTAGGAAAAAGATCATTAAAATCTTGCCTACCATCCTGTAGGCATTCCTTATTTGATTTTTTTTAATTGTATTTATTTTTTATGTGTGTGCATGTACTGTCTGCATGTAGGCTTGTGCACCCATGTCATGCAATGCTGCGGAGGTCAGAGGAAGGTGTCAGATTCCCCTGGAACTGGAGTTAAAGATGGTTCTCAGCCACCACGTGGGTGCTGGGGATCGAACCCAGGTCCTCTGCAAGAGCAGTTGGTGCTCTTAACCACTAGGCTATCTCTCCAGCCCCTTGATTTTAACCCTGGTTTTGATGGAGTGTCACATCCTCTGAGCTAGTGAGTGTGGGCTCTACGAATTGTGTCAACAAAAATCCATAATGTCTCTCTCCTCAATGCAGGATTCTGGGGAGAAGAATTGAAAAACTGCAGCTTATAAACTTAAACATGTGTAGATGACAGTCATAAACATGTCTGGATGTCCTGTGGCAGTGAGGAAGCAAGTGGGGCAGACAAAGGAATTGGGGTGCTTGAGGTTTTGCTGTCGTGGAGTCTTGCTTTTTAATCGGGGGAGGCTCTTCTGAATCCTATGATTTAAAACATGGAGCAGAACTGTGCTTTCTTGCTCTATTGATTCCAGCTCATTTCTCTGATTTCACAAGAGCATCCCGACTGTTAATTCTGTCATCCAAAGCATTAGCCAAGTCTCCCAGAGCTGCATATTCTGCAGATCAATTAGTGCATGCATTACACCATCCCCAAAGCTATCAATGGAAAATATGGAGCAATATCAGCCCCAGGATGGGTTCCTGATGAACTCCATGCAAGAGCTCTTCTACTGTGACACCAACCTATTAATAAGTTGTTGGGGTTCGATAAATTTAATAGAGTTTTTACCCCTACTGTACTCTTTTCATTCCGTCTTATTCATATGCATAGAATTATTCTGAGAACGCTGCGTGGAACCATTTCTAATGCTTTAGGAAAGTAAAATATGTATACTGCGCTTCTGTGAAAAACATTTTTTTTCTGTTAAGAGGGTACCCAGTCAATGTGTAGAATATGAAATATGTATAACTCTCCTCTGTATGTATATGAGGAACTGAAAGAATTTAGATTGTTATTGTTCTAATTTTAATTATGCTCCTTAAGTAACTTACCTGAAAAATTTTCTTCCTACACATTTTTTAAAATAATGTTTTAAAGGTATTCTTACATTTCAGACATATAGTCAATGTATCTTGAATCATATCTACTCCCACTCCTTACTCCAATATTCCTAATGCACATCCCTCTTAACTTTATATCTTTTCTTTTCATAACCATCTGAGTTCACTTCATGCTGTCTGTCCACAGGAGCGTGGGCCACCACCCAGTGGCCACACCTAAGAAAAGACTCTCCCCTCATCAGCATCAACTGTCAATAGCACCTCAGCTAGGAGTTGGGCCCCTCCATACGCTAATTAAAAAAATACATTTTAAAGGAGTTTGAACAGACGTACCCTCCATAGGTGTACAATGCAGCTCCCAGAAGACATGGGTTATTAAAATGAAAATTTCAGTGCCAGGCACGGGTTATCTTCCTTAGAATTCTTACACACTTTTCTAATTTGAACATGTATCTGCCATTAGAAGATAAGGATTAATAAATCTATGTAATTATGTAGATGAAGAAAGCTGCAAGGAAATTCCTTTGGGTGTTCCAAGAAAACTCCCCAAGGTTTAGGACTTCAGACGAAAGATATCTGCAGCATTCACGTGTACGTGGATGATCTCTCTCTCTCTCTCTCTCTCTCTCTCTCTCTCTCTCTCTCTCTGTGTGTGTGTGTGTGTGTGTGTGTGTGTGTGTGTGTGTTGGTGCTGTGGAAGACCTTCCTTCCTCAACTGTTAGCACTCTCAGCTCCATTTGTAGCTCCCTTCTAAACAATGTCTAGTCCCTGGGCTTGTTTACCCTTCTGCAAAGAATCAGGATTTTCAGAACTTGCATCCTGTTCTTCCTCTCCTGGAATCCGTTAACCAGTTCCCAGTATCTTCAGAGTTAAAATCAAACACCTTAGCCTAGGTCCAGTGCGCTTGCTGTTGTCTGCCCTTCTGCCCACCTCTATCACCTTACCGCACTCCCTCCCATTCCTTGATTCTCTCTGGTTGTTTCTCTTCAGATTCTCTAAATCTGCGGCCAGTCCTCAAAGGTCTGCAGGACTGGCCTCGAGTCTAGACTTCTGCTATTCCAGGTGTGACCCTCGGACCTGCAGTGTTGGTGTCACCTGGAAGCAGATAGAGATGCTGATGTCAAATCCCAAAGCAGACATTTTAAAAATTATTTCTATTTTATGTTTATGATTGTACTGCCTGCATGTGCGTAAGTGCACCCACATCGTGCAGGGCCTGTGAAGGTCAGCAGAGGGTGTTGGATCCCCTGAAACTGGAGTTACTGATTGTCATTAGCTTGCAGAGGACCAGCATTCAATTCCAGTAACCACGTGTATTACTGGAATTGAATGCTGGTCCTCTGCAAGAGGTGCTCTTAACCACTGAGCCATCCCTCCAGCTCCATAGCAGAGCTTCTGAGCCAGAACCTGCAGTTTAACATCACCCATGGGTGACTTATGTGCATGTTTACGTTTGAGGGAAGCTGCTCTGTGGTTCAGCCTCCCTAGCTGTGTGCTCACTCTGTTCTGCACACTTGGTGGTTATTCTCAGTTGTTTTATTTTGGTCTTTTTGAGACAGGATCTCCCTGTAGCCTCAGCTAGCCTAGAATTTGCTATGTAGACCAGGCTGGCCTTAAACGCACAGAGACCCACCTGCCCTTGCCTCCTCAGTGCTGGGATTAAAGGCATGTACTACCATGCCTGGCTGGTTATTCTCATATTTATCCATGGGTCACATGTTCTTTCTTTTAAAATGTCAAATGATGCTCAAATGTCTCTGTGCTCCCTGCTCTGTTTTTTTCTGCTTGCGCTTTAATCCCTCAAAGTCCTTGTATTTCCCATTGCTATAATAAACCGCCACAGATTTAGTGCCCTGATAGAACACAGATTTGTTCTTTTACACTTTGAGGGGCTAGAAACCCAAAATGAGTTTGAAGGTGCAACAATTGACATGTCAGCAGGGCTGACTCCTTGTGAGGAGCCAGGAACACCTGTGTCTTGAAATGTTGGCAGGAGCCAGGGACACCTGTGTCTTGCCTCTCGAAGCCTCTTGTGGCTCCCTGTCCCATGCTATACCACTCCAGCCTCTGCTCTTTGCAGGCCCTTGTGATTACATTGTGTCTACCTGGGCAGTTCAAGCTAGTCTTCCCATCTTAAGATCTTTACCTTTTGTAGTTTATTTTGCCATATGAAGTAATATTAGCAAATTCTAGGGATTATTAGAATTAGAATGGAAGTATCTTTGGGAGACCACTGAGCCCACTCTATAACTGTTTCCTTTTTCCTTTTCTTTTTTTTAAATTTGGCAATATATGTTAACACATATATCAGCATCTCTTGATGAGTTTTAAACCTTACTAACTCACTTTTTGATGTTCTCACAATATCACCAGTATCTTGGGCTTCCCTTTATTATGACCTAGATAAGTGTTTTCTCAATGCCCAGGCAGTTAGTAAGCTGTGGTTATATTTTCTGTCTTTGACAGCTTAAAAATTTGAAAACATCTTACTTTATTTTTATATTTTCCTAATCAAATATCCAAGGGAAGCTGTCTTTAGCTTTGGGGGTGTTCTACCAAATGCTCATGCTGCAAATTTCCACACCAGTTCTCACTTCCTGCGTCAGCTACCTTGTCGGTTCTTCTCTCCCCTGTTCCAATCCCACTTCAGTCCTGCTCTGAATGAGGCTCCACTCATTCTTCAGGCTCACCACACAGGAATTGTTCTGGGACTTTCCTTTAACACAACAGGTCAGAGCCTCCTCTGCTCAGTGAACTTATCTGGGGAGCTTTAAAAATTGTTGATACCTGGGTCACATCCCCCAGAGACCCAGCTGTAGTGGGTCTCGATCTCAGGATTTTTAAAGCACCCAAGGTGGTTCTAAAGTGCAGCTAAGGTTGAGAAGGACTGAGCTCAGGTCATCTTGGGAATTGCTTTTAGTGCTTTTTTATCTTGATTTTTTTATCTTCGATTTCTGGATCTCCTTTTATTTTCTTGCTTTATTTCTTTGTTTTAGTGTAGCGTATTATTTAGTAGTTTCCCAAGAGAAGATATATGGCGGGCAAATCTGTGCAACTTTCCATGTCTGAAACTACCTTTATTCCTCCCTCAAATTTTGCTTGCAATTTAACTGTTTGCTATTCCAAAATGGAGAGAATTTTTTCTTCAGAGTATTGATGGCCTTGTTCTTTCACAGTTCATTACTGGCTCTTGACAACGTTGAGGCCAACTGAATCTCAGTTCTTTTAGAAGAGCTTTTTAAATGTCCTCCTGAAAATATTTCACTATCTTCCTTTATTCTGATATTCTGTAATGATGTAATTTAATGTGAGGGTTTTTTATTATTCATTTTCAATTTGGAATCTCATTTCTAGTTCTATATGACTTTATTATATTATTTCTTTGATTCATTTTCCTTCATTTTCTCCTTATAGAATTCCTATTATTCCAATCCCAGGCTACCTGGATTTATCTTCTAACTTTTTTCTTTTAAATATTCTTCTCTATTAATTTATCTTCAGCTACATACTCTTCTTACTTTCTGACACACTTTCTTGACTTTATCCTCTGTTAATACTGATTTGATTGTTTTTGTAAAAGAAGGTAAAGCTTTTAATTTTCTAGGTCTCTTCTGTTGCTTTAAAAAGAATCTGTCACCTTTCTCCTTTTAGAAATAACAGTGCAGGAAGCAGATGACAGTTTCACATAAGGGCACCCATATGCAGGCTCTTACGCAAGCCCTTCTCTACTCCACCTGGCATTTTACCATTGCTGCCTTCTGCAATTGGTGTATCTGGTTTCATTTTTTTTTCCAGGAAATACACTTTTGATTTCCTGTTGGGTCTGGGAGAATTATATCTCAAATTTTCAGGGCAAGAAGGGGCATATGGGGTAAATATCTTCTTCTGAGACTTTCTAACAATTTCTTTCTTTCACCCTCTTGTGAGCCATTGGGAATATTTATTTCTTATGCCCTCCTGCTACACTGTGGGAAAAACTGGCTTCTCTGTTCTGTGGTTTGAATGTGAAAGATCCACTGTAGGCTCATGTGTCTGAATACCTGTCCCCCAGCTCATGGCACTGACTGGGAGGGTTATGGAATGTTCAGGAGGTAGAGAGAGCTCTGCTGGAGGAAGTGGGTCTCTGGGGTGCACCTTGAGGTTTGATAGTTTGGCCCCATTACTGTTCACTCTCTTCTTCCTGGCTGGAGGAAGTATGACAGCCTGCCATCTGTTCAGGCTGTCTTGCCTTCCACGCTGTGGTAGAATGTGACCCTTTGAACTGTAAGCCAGAATAATCCCTTGTATCTTCTTTTTCTTTTTCTTTATTGGCCTTTTTGAGATAGGGTTTCCCTATATAATCCCCACTGTCCTGGAACTCTCTATGTAGATCAGGCTGGCTTGAACTCACAGAGATCCTCCTGCCTCTGCCTCCCAAGTGCTAGGATTAAAGGTGTGTGCCACCACACCTAGCTAATCCCTTGCTTCTTTTTTTCATTTTTTAAAATTTTATTTATTTTTGTATGTATATGAATGTAGTGTCTGCATGTAGGTTTGTGCACCCATATCATGCAATGCCTCGGAGGTCAGAAGAGGGTGTCAGATTCCCCTGGAACTGGAGTTAAAGAGGGTTCTCAGCTGCCATGTGGATGCTGGGGATCGAACCCAGGTCCTCTCCAAGAGCAGTCGGTACTCTTAACCGCTAGGCCATCTCTCCAGCCCCCCTTGCTTCTTTAAACTGCTTCTTGTCAGGAATTTTGTCATAAAAAGGAGAAAAGTAATTAATGCATTGTTTTCTATTCTCTGGCCAACATGTCTTTTGGTCTTTTCTTAAATCACTTTCTGTTTCTTCATCTAATTTGACTTCATAGATTTCCATCTGTGAGTAGAGACATCTCTTGAGTTTGAAAAATAAAGTTTTTTTTTTTCTTTCTGTTTAGGGTAATCTTAAAACTTTTTTTGGATTTATTTATTTTTATGAGTATGAATGTATTGCCCACTTGTATGTAAGTGTACCCATGTTGTGCAGTGCCCACAGGGGCCAGAAGAGGGAATCAGAGCCTCTAGAACTGGATTTCTATAGAGTTGTTAGCTGCTGTGTGGGTATTGGGAACCAAACCCAAGTTCTCTGTAAGAGCAGCCAGTGCTCTTAACCACTGAGCCATCTCTCCAGTCCATTTAGGGTAATCTTTGAGTACAAACATCTTTACTCCACCATTTTGAAATGAAAACTTACCACGAGCTGAATTCAGTTTTCCTTCAATTTTTATATTGAACCGAATCCCCATCATCTTAGACTGTAACCTTATTTGGAAACAATGTCTTCACAGAGGTAATCCAAAATAAAATTCCAATATGAAAGCAAGAGATAGAATTATCATAGAAGGAAGTCATGGGGGGTGGGGGGGGCAGAAAAGGAATATGGTTCTCTAAAAGTCAAGGAAATAGAACAGATAGATCCTTTCCTCAGAGTCCTCAGAAGCAACTTTAATTTTAGACTTCTAGTCTCTAGAATCATGAAAGAACAAATTTCTATCCTTTAAATCACCATTCTGTGCTACTTTGTCACAGAAGCTATGGCAATCTCACTGTAATTTGTCATGTGTTCACACAATGTCTGTCTCCTTCCTTGGTCTGTTTCCTATTCACTCTTTGAAGCATAGCTGAGCATCCACTGGAGAAAGAGTCCTTGACCCTATTTGATGAAATGTCCTCTTTCCTTCATCTATCACAACAGTTAATCATGAGATGGTATGTACTGTAATAATTAATCATCTATGTGACTTTCACATGAGCTTATCAGAGTCTGAGGTCTGGGATCCTGCCTTGATATAATGCTTGCACATAAGAGACTTAGATATAGTTTGTGGATGAATGCATTATAAGCATAGCTTTGATAAAGATGGATAAAAGTGAGCTCTAGTCAAATGCAAAAGCCTTAGTATCAATATTGCATCAAGGGAATAGTTAATGCTAGAAAAATTATGCAAATGCAGTGACAGACATTTCTACTATTAAAAACTAAGAAAAATAGAAAATCAAAAATATTTTCTCTGCTATTATTTTTTAACAGAAACTTCCAGTTCTGCCTAAGGATCCCAGCTGGGTAAGCATGAATTAGGGTTCTAAGTAACTTTGAACTCTTCAATGGTACTATGTGACATCCCAGATTAAAAAAAAAACTTTTATATGACACTTTATATGTCTGATAGCCATTTTATTTCTCAGTCAAAAACCAGGGTTCATATTCTTATAAGGAGCAATGTGATGAATATAAAAGGAAATATTCAAGTAGAAGTTGGGTTCCTTGCCTGTAACAATATTTGTTTCATCTATATATTTTGTTCTTTAATTTCTTAAATAGAAAATGCCTTCTTGCCTTCCCTCTTTCCTTTCTCTTTGCTCTTGTGTAGAATACTTGTAATAAAGAATAGCTTTCTCTAATACAAAAAAGGGGTCCTAAAGAGCCACCTTTTCTGATAGCTCCTTCCATTTGAATGCTTATAATAGAGTCATCCATAAACAATATACAAGCCTTTTATGTGCAAGCATTGTGTCCAGACAAGATCCTATCTGCTGTGGCTTATCACAGTTCACTGATTGGGAGATGCAGAAAGGAGAAAGTTATGGTATATTGGCATACTTGTGTGGTATAATAGACTTTGGGTATGCGAGGGATGTCTGAGCACATGGGGTGCCACAATTCCCAGTGCTCCTTCTGTATATGATATGATTCTGAAAGCTTCTCTTCCTCTCTGGAAAGTGGTTCTTACTATTTGTGGTATATGGATTTCTATAGTTACAAGAAATGGGAGAATGAACTAAGAAATACTTGAGAAAAATTATAGTAAGGGAAAAGGGGGATGAGCCTACACGAGCTTTAGGGATTATTAGTTCAGAGAATGAGGCCTGAAATATGTAGCTTTCTCACATGCTGCTGCCGGGAGTTTTATGAGATTAGTGGAATTTCCTTAGCATGAGGCTATCGGGCTGGTATTTCTGCCTTATACAGGCTGGGGCTACAAGCTCAATGTGAAGTAGAAATTCTTGAAAAATGAACAGAATAAAGATGGTTCTGGGCTCACGATGGCGTTACAGCCCAAATAAACCCATCACAATTTGAAAAACCTCACATCAGATTGTATTTAACACATCTAACCCACTGAAGATTTTAGCTTAGCAACACAGTGCCCTGTGGAGTGTCAGTTGTTTATCCTCCTGATTGCATGGCGGATGGGAGCTGTGACTTGCTGCCACTGCCAAGTACCCAGAGGTAATGTTTTACTACATATTACTAGCTTGGGAGAAGATTAAGATTCAAAATACAACTTCTACTGCATGTGCATTGCTTTTGCACCATCATAAAGTTGGGGGAAAAAAAACCCCAAAGTTGAACCATCATAAGTCTGGGATCATTGGCACTTGAAATCTCAGAAGAGTGAGTCACTAGGCCACTGTGAGGGGCGATGGAGTGGACCAGAAAAACTGCATCACATCCCGCTGTAGGTGCTCGCTCTCCCAAGGCTCCTGAAAAGGTTTTTAACCACCTCCTTCAGAAATAGAAATATGCTTCAGGTATTGATGAGAAATGCAATGGCCTACAAAGAAATGCAATGGCCTACAAAGAAATGCATCTTTGGAATTACATGCAGTCAATCACCAGTTGGCAAAGTTTAATACAACAGCACTAATGAGCAGTGGACATGTCAGGGCTTTTAAAGACATTACCATTATTGGTTATCTGTGATTGGGACCAATCAGATAGTTGGAGTAATATTGGAAATATCTTTAGCTTTCCGCCAGAAGGAATGAATTATGTTGGTTATCTCTGAGGAAAAATTTTTACAGCTTAATTAAACAAACATTTAAATCATCCTTTAAAACATGCTGGATGATGGTGCTTACACTAGCCTTCTTTTTATACATCCCAAGGGATGCCTTCAGATGTATGCATAAATCACTCAATAAGCAAGTGTGTATGGAAAGCTTAGTGTATGCTCCATAGAGACTGAGTTTTATTAACAGCAGTCCCACAGTAGGAAGATTGATGTATTGAGGTAATACTGCCCCCCCCACCCCGATCTTTACAGGCTAGTAGCCAAGCACACAAAGATTCTCCAAGGAAGGAAGAAAACCCCAAATTGCAAAAGATGAAGGATGAACATCAGAAAGTATTTACAAGGCCCTACTAGTTATGGTAGACTGTTTCAAGTACCGAATGATTTTGAATGGTCTGTGAGCAGAACTATTTAGTGTATGTAAAAAAATTTGTAAATTAACAAAACATTGCAAACAAAAGGTGAATTCTGAGTTTGTTCTAAGGGTTTGGATGCAGCTCCTTTTAGCTAAAACCTTCATGTATGCAGCCTTACTGTATGTGCTGTGTCGGCCACAGATGGTGCCGGCAGTTAATGGAAAAGATGATAAAGCACTCATGAACTTATGATCTGCAACACAAATCACAACTGACACCATGTATAAAACCAAGGATATATGTAGTTAGAGATGGCGGTCAGAAAATATGACAGTGCTTTAAGTAAAGTGGGGATTATGAAACTGGCTTAAATGTTTGTATACAAATGTGAAGCACTCCAAACATTTGAGCAATAGAAATAATTGAAATTCATTCAGAGCCTCCTAACTTCTTAAAGGTAAATCATGGCAACACACAATTTCTAGTTGGGTAACTAAAGCTATTCAGTGTTGTGATTTGATATGTCAAACCTGCCTTTGACAAACAGACTCTGATAGTGGAGCATATAGATAATTAAAAAGAGACAAAAAATTAAACATTGCACTTTTAAATTTTGTAGACTTTCAGTATTTTGTAGTAATCGATGCTATAAGGAAATATATTATGTGCTATGGTAGGTGCAGGGCAGTCTGTCAATGGTGACTGCCTTTATACTTGCCTGGTTTGTCTCTAGCAATCCATTCCACTTTGTATGGCCTGTCTGTCAGAAAAAGGAGACACTGCCACTGGCCAGGGTTTCAAATCTAATTCATTTCACTCTTAAGGGGAGTTCCATTCTCTTTGGCTATAATTGGTTCTACTATGAACATGGGCTGTTTTGGTCAAGAAAACAAAGGTAAAGTTTGCTTTTCAGTTTTGATCCTTAGAGATTTGAAATAGTCTATTCTTCCTATTAATTATTTTTCAGCTTGATTTCCTTTTTGCTTTCTGTTTTTTCTAGTATTTCTTATAATTGTTTGTTAGCATTTATGTGACATTTTCTTTTTCTGTCACTTTTTACCTCCCCTTGTCACTGGTTTAAAGGGGATTTCTAGTGATAAGGGTGGCTAGTTTTCCTTTTTTAGCCAATTTCCTGGTCTCCTTTAATGAGTAGATTTGATGTGCTCTCATGTCTTGGGGTCACTAGTTCATTTACACCCATTTTTTCCTCTTGCTATCTAACTTACTTTTCATTAGCTGTATTTTCTTGATTTTTTTCTGATATTTTCTTGCATTTTCTTTGCTCAGTTTATTGTTTCTCTTTCTTCTCTTTTCCCCTTCCCTTCCCCTCCCATATTACAGGATTTTACAATGCTTCTATTTTTGTTTTTAATCACAGCCTTTGGTGTCTCTTCTGATCTGGAAATACATGCATCTCTCTGGCTTTCCTTTTGTGTTCATTCTCCGCACTGTCACTGCTTACCTTTCCTGGGACATCTATCAAACGGGTTTCAGACATACAAGGCCTCCTCTCCACATCTTCACTGTTTCCTCTACTTCCTCTGTTTTTGCCTTTCTTTTTGAAGAAGGCATTCATCATCCCGCTTACTAGGTTCTTTCAGAACTTTACATCTGCTTATTTGTCACGTATATTGAATTTATTTACGTACCCAAATGGATGATTTACTTTACAATATGATCTTCTTTCTCGTCACTATTGATTGTAACTAAACAAAGTTTCCTATTTACCATATTGACTGCATTTTCTCCTATTTACCGCCTATGCATTTGTTTCTTTTTGTTTGTTTGTTTTTTGTCTTTTCGAGACAGGGTCTCCCTGTAGCCCCAGCTGTCCTAGAACTCACTCTGTAGACCAGGCTGGTCTTGAACTCACAAAGATTCGCCTACCTCTGCCTCTTGAGTGCTAGGATTAAAGGCTTGCGCCACCACGCCCAGTTTAAATGTTTATGTTTACTTGAACATGCTGCCAAGTGAGGTATGTTGGCACCTGTCTACTCGAAGTGCTAGCTTCTTGTGCTATGGTCAGCAGGGACCTGGGATATTGCCCTGGCTCTCTGAGCTCAGACTCTTCTTCTGCTCCCCATTTTCCAAAGGGACCATCTCACTGCTGCCCAGAGCATAATGTACATGTGAGAGGAAAGAGCCCAGCACCCAGATGCCTTCAATGCTGTTCTCCATCTGATAGCCTCTGCCGTGATTCAGCATTGCGTCCTGGAGCTCTTTTGTAAAAACAGTTAACTCAGCCCTAGGTTATCCTGCTCATGGGTTTCTCCGTGTAACTCGCTCTGTGTCTTCTTTACATTGTGATTATTTTTAAAAATATGATAGTTTGTAGTTACTGAGTTTTGCATGGTTATTGATTTTATATTAATTTAGAAAGTGAAAAACCAACATATAAGAAAACAATTAGGAGATAAAATTGTTACACAAGACATAAAAAATTGTACTGAGAGCATCTTATGGGGGAACAGAGGCTAAGCTGTACACAGAGAAAGAAAATTATAACTTGCAAATCCATTTAATACTAAAAAAAGGAAAAAGACATGAATTATGTACCCAAACCCAAGAATTTGTAGCAGAAACAATAAATGATACTGAAGGAAGTAATTAAGATAAGACGGAAATTAATAATGAATCTTCAAGAAGCAGCTGTTCTAAAAATCCAGCCACTTATTCTGTGATAAAGTCAATGAAATGAACACATCTGCAGCAAACATAATTAAGACAAGATTAGCAAAAACACAAATATACAACATTAGAAATGAGGAGCTAGCACCATAGATTTGGGAAAGATTAAACTTATATTGCTACAGGTAATGCTATGCTAATAAATTGACTATCTGGATTAAGAGAAGGATTTTCTAAGAAACCATGATTCTACAATAATGGAGAGTTAAACTGCACAAAGACGAATGAAAATATCTTGTTTTGAAAAGTTTTCCAGGAATGCCTTTCCGCAGTAGGCTAAGCTTAATTTTAGAATAAGTTCTGAATTTTCACAGGGCAGATTTTGTTATTCTTGCTTTTTAATTGTAGGACTAATAATAGTTTTTAACTTCTGTCAATTAAAACTAAAACTTCAAAAACTAGAAAAAGTTTTTTAGAATACATATAGCCATCCAAACCAATGCCCAACATTATCATTAATGCCAAAATACAAGAAGAATAAGCAACATACAGATGCTTGTAATTCCTAAATTATCAGTCAATATCATTCTCGAATAATATTGCATGGAGGAAGCTTTGGGAATTATTTTGGCCAACTTGATAAAGGGAGAAATGAAAAGTTAAAAGCAGCTTTTCTAATTATTTGAAATAGCTTTTTATGGATGAGAGCAATTTGACTACATAATCCAAGAGAATCTGTAAAATCTGATTAGAAAAAATGAAGTCCATAAGAGAATTGGTTCCATGATGTATATCAAGAGGTAACTCTCTCTCAAATACCAGCAAAAAATAATTAGAAGATTGTGCTAGATAGCTTTAGTGTCAACTTGACACACCTGGGTTGAGGGAGCCTCAGTTGGGGAATTGGCTCCATTAGACTGGCCTGTGGCCACATCTGTGGAGTATTGTCTTGATTGTTGAACAATGTGGGAGGGCCCAGCCCACTATGGGTGGTGCCACCTTGGGGCCAGTTGTTGTGTACTGTATAAGAGGTCAGGCTGGGCATGGGCCAGGGGAGCAAGCCAGTGAACAGCATTCCTCCATGGTCTGTGCTTCAGCTCCTGCCTCCAGGTTCCTACCCTGAGTTCCTGCCTTGGGCTCCCTGAGTGATGAACTGTGACCCAGGAAATGTAAGCTGAATAAACCCTTTCCTCCCCAAGTTGGTGTTGGTCAGAGTGTTTTGTCACAGCAATGGAAGACAGACTAGAACAAAGATATAGTGGGATAAAACAGATCTCATGAAGTAACTGGAAAAAATTACTAAGTAGCTAAAAACAAAACAAAACAAAATCCCAAACTTTCCTGTCTGCATAAAAGTCCATTTGAATTCAGCAGAGACAGTAGTGGTCCTGAGTGGGAAAATGCAATATTGCATTAGCTATAGTTCTCTATCCAAATCAGTTTATGAGTTTACTGCAATTCCAATAAAAAGTCCAATGATTTTGATTTTTAAAATACTCTGAAAAGTGATTTATAAATCTCAGGTAGGAGAATAATCATGAAATTAAATAGACAGTTTTAGAAAAATGTGAGGTCATTTGTTTGGTTTTGCTCCAGACAAGGAGAACTTTCACAAATGGTTTCAGTATCCTGCAAACTCAGTCTGTTAATTGACAGAGGAAACTAAAGACTGTATCAAATTCTGAAGTGTGTCATAAAAGCATTATATGTAAAAGGCATTTTTTTTTGTCTTTTTGAAACAGGGTCTCCCTGTAGCTCCGGCTGTCCTGGAACTCACTATGTAGACCAGGCTGGCCTTGAACTCACAGAGCCCTCTGCCTCTGAGTGCTGGGATTAAAGGTGTGCCCCACCACACCTGGCATAAAAGGCGTTTTTAAAATTTATTTTTGACTGCTGAGACATCCAACTTGTGGACTGAGCTACTACTGGGGTTTCAGCCTCTTCAGAGTATAGACTGCCATTGTTGGACTACCCAGGCTGTATCACAGAGACCAGTACAGGAATATCAAGACAGGATGTGGTGCTTACTGGACCTCATTTGATGACCATGGGAAGGGAAAACCCCAATGTGGAGCACAAGGGCAGAACTGATGGTTGTTTGGGCTTGCCAAGGAGGAGCCTTCAAACATGACATCTTTCAGCCCAATAAAGAAAAAAAGATCAATAAGCCGAAGATGCTAAAACCTATGATATATGTGGCATGCATATGTGCATATTTTAGAGTGATGCATATTGGAAGGAATAACAACAACAGCAACAACAGAAAAGACTGCTTCAAAGAACTGACTGAAACAGTAAACTTCTGCATCGAGAATTTTGAGAGAGACTGAGAAAAAGATGAAAAACATGTTTGGCAGAATATATGAGCTCCAGTGGGGTAGGGGGGCAAGGAGGGGAGCATGGGTCTAGATTTGATTTGTAATGTAATTTTGTATGAAATGTACAGAGCTTCAATAAAACATTGGCTTTGGAAAAAAATTATTTTTGAGATAGTGTCTCGTCAAGCCTAGGCTAGCCTTTCGCTAGTTATCTTCCTGCCTCAGCCTCTGAAGTCTGGGATCACAGACCTGTACCACCACCATGCCCGACAAGGATAGGCATTTGTTCTAAGTAAATCATCAGAGATGTACACAAGAAGTATGTTTTTAAATAAGATTAAGGGAACATTTGGGATGATTTATTTGGTGCTGGAAGACTGGAAGATTTTGGCATTTGGAAGGCCATATGGTGGCTACCTCCATATTTTAATGACAGGGATCTATTCATATATGTGAAAATGAAAACATAGATTCAAATAAAGTGCAGACAGATTTCAGAAAATGCCTCCTGTTTCTGCACCTTGTGTGGATTGTTTCCTCTCTCCAACCTCATCTGTCATGTCTGATAATGCTGCTGTTTGCTTTTGACATTGTTTCTAGGATCAAATGAGAGAAAATCATGTTGAGCGTGATCTTAATGCCTGGCACATGCTAAGCCTGAAAATGTGACCCAAGGTGCTAAGAAGTTATAATATGTGCATTTAAATCTAGAAGAAAATATACTGACTTGTTCAAGGAGCTTTCTGAGTAATTATTTCAATTTCCTTTAAACTTTCTTTAGTTTATACATTTTCTATAGTAAATCAAAAACTTCAGTGAAAGAAAAGCTTTCATTAAAAAAATGGGAGAGTTGATATAAAATATTTCTGGGTAGAAGGTACAAACTGTGGTGTCAATGATTTTTGGAGCTGGTCTCCATCTGTTAATATTGATACTAAATAATGGAATTCTCGATAACTATTACTTTTCTAAACTACGAACTTTCACCCATTGACGTTTACTTCTTTTGGTTTGATTGATTTCCTCTTACTATTTGAGTATCAGTTCTACCTTTTTTATTTGTTCTTGCTCACCAAGGCCAGCTGTGCCCTGCCAGGCAAAGGCATCACCGTTGGGACGGAGCCTCCACGCTGGGATTTCTTTAACAACCTGATCTCCCTACAAGCTCTTCTACAGCGAGTGTTCAAAGGCAGCAATTCTTTTCCTGTCCTGGCCTCAGCCCTCCAGTTCCCTTGTGCTTTACTTCTGGATGAGCAGAAGAGCACCCTCTCCTGGGAGAAATTTGCCCTGCCAGGCGATGTGTACTTTAATGTTTACATGAGGCAGTCTGGCTGAACCATGTCCGGACATGCCACAGGCTGAATCAGACTTGATTTTAAAATGGCCCTGGCTTTATTTTCAATTAGTACATGGAAGAGCCGCCCTGGGGTCCTCTTGCGCTAGCCTCTTCGTTTTTCCATCTCCAGCTGCATCAACTTTTATGTTGTATAGTTGCTCTTCTGATAGGACAGGATACTGTAAGTAACCAGAAATGCTGAGCTGATTTTCACCTCTAGCAGGAAATGTCCATTAGTCTACTTCCTGTGGTTAGGTTGGGCTCCAAGTGCTGAGGCTTGGTACTGTGCTGCAGCTCTCCAGCAGAGCAGCCCTCCCTGGCTTACCCAGATAGTGCCCTGTTTGCAGCAGTAACTTCATATAGCTGTGTGGTAACCTCATATATCTGTGTGCTATGCGTTTACAAGCTATTCTGTTCTCGGCACCTGCAAGATGGTGTCTTACAATTTTACTGCAATACCCTCTCCCGTTTACAAGCTATTCTGTTCTCGGCACCTGCAAGATGGTGTCTTACAATTTTACTGCAATACCCTCTCTGTCTGGGGCTTTGAAAGTAGGGAGTTAAGTGGCACAGTGGGATCTGGTTTGTTGTTTGTTTGTTTGTTTGTTTGTTTGTTTTGTTGTGTTTCCCCTTGGAGAGCTTTTAAGAGTCCATTTAAGGGGCTGGAGAGATGGCCTAGTGGTTAAAAGCACTGACTGCTCTTGCAGAGGACCCGGTTTCAATCCCCAGCACCCACATGGTGGCTGAGAATCGTCTTTAACTCCAGTTCCAGGGGAATCCATAGCCCTCTTCTGACCTCCGCGGCACTGCACGACAAGGGCGCACAAACCTACATGATCCATACACATACAAAATAAATAAAAATAAAAAAAATATTTTATAAAAGAGTCCATTTAAAATGTTAGCGTCGGGCTGGAGAGATGACCTAGCGGTTGAGAGCGCCGACCGCTCTTACAGAGGACCCGGGTTCGATCCCCAGCACCCACATGGCGGCTGAGAACCGTCTGAAACTCCAATTCCAGGAGAACTCCAGTTCCAGGGGAATCCGACACCCTCTTCTGACCTCCGCGGCATTGCACGACACGGGTGCACAAACTTGCATGCAGACAGTACATTCATACACATACAGAAATAAATAAAATTAATAAAAAAAAATTAAAAAAAATAAAATAAAATGTTAGCGTCTATTTCTCTAGTTTGTATTTCTGTCGTTGCTTGAACCTATGTTAGTGATGCTTTCTTCTTGCTTTGTATCATGGTTCTTCCCAGCTCTGCTTCCATTGTCATGTGATTTCCTTCAGGGAAGAGCTGCTTTTTCTATCTTTATCTTCAGCATGAATTCAGATGTCTGGTAGTGACAAACAGTGTTGAGTGAGATAAAAGTCGATACTGCCTAATATGTTGTGCATTATAGCATTTCGATTTTCTTAATATCCCAGGCTCAGTTCTTGGAACAAGAACAATTTATTTTGTACTTATTCGAGTAGAGAGTGCATTTCAATGTGAGAAGCCAATAAATGAACCAGAAATATGCTCACGAGGCATGCAGACCCATTCTTGGCGGCTGTCAGTTCAGTAGAACATATTAATTAGTTGAAATTAGCTTTCTTGGTACCAAAGTAAAATCAGCATATCCTTGGAAATATACTTTGCAAGTGATATGATAATAGTTCTGACAGCGGCAGTGTTAGCTCCTCCCTCTGCCTTCTGGAACAGTGTCCTCACATAGTAGTGCCTTGTCAGATCTTGGTCCCCATCCTTGCCTCTGCCACAGGGTGGTGTGTGCGCTCCCTTCTCTTCCTCCTCCTTCCTCCCTAGCAGTTATTAGCTCCTAATGACCTGACTTTCTGGTTTGATCTCTAAATGTTAAAAACTATACTTTTTAGAATCATTAATTAAATTAAAAGTGGGAGCTGGAGAGATGGCTCAGTTGTTAAAAGCACTGTCTGCTTTGTAGAGGACCCAGGTTTGGTTCCCAGCACCCGCATGGCAGATAATAACTCTAGATTCAGGAGATCCAACGCCCTCCTCTGGCTTCTGCAGGCTGTGCACAACATAGGTGCAGGCAAAACACTCATACACATAAATTTTAAAATAATTTAAATAAAGGAAAACTTGAGAAAACATATGAGTATTAAATCCCTGTGTATATATGAGGAAGTAATATATGCATATAAAAATCATAAGATAGAAAATGTATTTCTCCCCCTAGATTTCAACTCCAAGTTCTTCTACCAATGACAACTTTTTCTTGCATGTTTTTCATAAAACATTTTAAATATGAAATATATCAGCATATAAAGATTATATAATTCTATATTTATATGTAAGGACCCTAAGAAAGCCACTCTGGCATTTTATTTCTTTGTATGTGTGTATGTATGTATATGTGTGTGGTATATATGCATGTATGTATGCATGTTTACATATGTATGGACACACACATGCAGGTGTGTATGCACCTGTACGTGTGTGTGTGTTTGTGTGTGTGTGTGTGTGTGTGTGTATGGGCATGTGGAGGCCAGACATTGACATGGTATCTTCCTGATTGGTCTCAACTTTGTTTTCTTTTTTTTTAAATTATTTTTTTATTGTTATTAAACTTTTTCCATACTTCATACATCATTTCTCAATCAAATTTAAGAGTTACTTCCCTTTCCATGCCCCCTACCCCCCCCTGAGTTCCTGCACTCTGCCATACATGTCTTGCACTTTTTCTGAGTCTTTCCAGTTTTGTTGTTGTTGTTGTTCTCTCTAACTTGTATTGCTTCTCTCTCTTTCTCTCTCTCTCTCTCTCTATATATATATATATATACATATATACATAGTTATATACACATAAATATATACATATATACATACACATATACCTTGAATTGGAGGAATTTCTTTTTCCTAAAAGATGTCATGTTTTCTTTAAGGAAGTGTTTGAAGTTTCCTCCTTGGCTAGCCCAAACAACCATCAATCTTGCTCCACACTTGGGTCTTTCCCTCCCATGGTCCCCCAAATGAAGTCCAGTAAGCATGCGTCCTGTCTTGATCTTCCTGTACTGGCCTTCATGATACAGTCTGGGTAGTCCAACAATGGCAATCTATACTCTGACGAGGCTGAAATCCCCCTGAGCTGCTCAGTCCACAAGCTGGGTTTGGAGGTTTGGAGGATTCTTGGAGAGACATGAATCTTCAGTCCATATTGGAGGGTTAAAAAGCTGTGTCTCATGTCTTCGAAGAATGGCAAAAGCAGGGGCAGCCACAGAGTAGATGCACTTGCCAGTAAAAATTGAAGACAGGCCAAACAACAGTGCACTCTCTTTTTTCTTTTTGTCTTTTTACTAAGATCTCAAGTTTTTTTTAATTTTTATTTATTTATTTATTTTTATTTATTTATATCTCAAGTTTTTTTAATTTTTATTTATTTATTTATTTCTCTTTTGCATATAGAGCAACCAATGTTTTATTGTGGATTTGATAGCAACATATTTTAAAAGTTAATAGAACTCATTTTTCCCAGTGAAGAATATCTTTTCTTTTATGTGTATGAATGTACTGTCTGCATGTAGGTCTCTGCACCCATGTCATGCAATGCCACGGAGGTCAGAAGAAGAGGGTGTCGGATTCCTCTGGAACTGAAGTTAAAGATGGTTCTCAGCCACCATGTGGGTGCTGGGAATCAAACTCGGGTCCTCTGCAAGAGCAGTCGGCACTCTGAATCACTAGGCCATCTCTCCAGCCCCAAGATCTCAAGTTTTATATCTGAGATATAATTTCTTAGGCCTTTCTGATTATTTCTGGTTTTACTTTCCTTTTGGATGCTTAAGGCCACACAGTTAGCCCAGATAAACCAAGGTTTTTGTTTTCTTTAAGTCAGTTGAGGATCTGGTCTTCAGGGGCCTCTCAGGGTACTTTTTTTTGGGGGGGGAGGGTGAGAACCCCGGCTCCTTTCAGCTTTTCATTTACCAGTTCCATCCATTTGAGGACAAAATCAGGTCTTATTAGACCAGGCTTCCCTTTGTGAAGCATGAGCAGACTTTCCTCTTTAGACTGGACACTGGCTGAAGTCCCATTAGTGGATCTCCAAGACCTCCCTGAACAGGAAGACTGGTGACCCACATTTGCAGGACATTTCAATAGATGCTCCCATGCATAGTCCCCTAAGCCCTGGTTGACCTCTGAGGGCAAGGAACAAAGTTATCCCTTAGGTCCCTCGGCCAAATTTGTATGGGCATTAAGTATGGTCATTAAGCAACCAGAAAGGCTAAGTTACACCAGCCTAATACATTGTACCTATATTAAAACTGTATCTTTATATATATGTATGTATATATACTGTAGCAATATATATATATATATATATATATATATATATATATATATACTGTAGCAATACAAGTTGGAGAGAACAACAACAAAAGAACTGAAAAAAAAACTCTGGAAAGACTTGGAAAAAGATTCAGGACATGTATGGCAGAGTGCAGGGACTCGGGCGGGGTGGGGGGCATGGAAAGGGAAGTGACTCTAGATTCGATTGAGAAAGGATATATGACTCATGAAAAAAGTTTAATAACAATAAAAAATTATATAATTTATAAAATAAAAACTGTATATTTTGAAAACAGACTATATGTTATATTTCCATATATTTCCTGATTCACATTTTCCATTTTAATTTTATAATACTCTAAAAGTTGCATACATACCCACCATCATTTACCAAATACCCAAAGTCTGATAATAAATGGTAGGTTAGTTCTAGAACCTGTCTAGGGATTCACAATATAAGAGGACAGTTGTTTTCAGATCATGAGGACTATAATATTAATGTTGCTCAGTTTGTCTTACAACTAGGTACTTGGTACTAGCACCCAAAGATAAGGGATACCATATGTCGTTTGTTTTTCTGGGACTGTGTTACTTCACTTAACATAAAGTCTTCTACTTCCATCCATTTACCTGCAAATTTCATGATGCCATCTTTCTTTATCACTGCATAGAACTCCATTGTATAGATGTACCACATTTTCTCTATCCACTCATTGGCTGAGGGGCACTTGGGTTGGTTCCAGCTCTTTGCTATTGTGAAGAGAGCTGCAATAAACATGGCTGTATGTGTATCTCTGTGGTAGGAAGAGTCTGGTGCATATATACCCAGAAGTGGTATGGCTGGGTCAGGTGGTAGGCTCATTTTGAGTCTTTTAAGGGTTCTCTCTACTGCTTTCCATAGTGGTGTACAAGTGTACAAGTTTACATTCCCACCAGAAATGGATGAGTGTTCCAACCCTTTCCCCACACCCTCTCCAGCATTTGGTATTATTTGTTTTCTTGATCCTAGCCAGCCTTAGCAGAGTGAGATGATATATTAAAGTAGTTTTAATTTGCATTTCCTTAATTATTAGCAATGTTGAACATTTTTTGAGATGTTTCTTATCCATCTCTCTTTCCTCACTTGTGAAGTCTCTTTTCAGCTCTTTACTCCATCTTTTGAGTGAGTCATTTGTTTTCTTACTTCTTTGTTTTTTGAGTAGTTTATATATTCTGGAAGTTAATGCTCTGTCAGATGTATCAGTAGTGAAGGTTTTCTCACACTCTGTGGGTTTTCTCTTCACTTCCCTGATTGTTTCTTTTGCTGTACAGAAACTTTTTAGTTTCTCTCCTGGATTTTTTTAGGATTTTTTTCTGTGATTAGCCATACCATATGCTGGACTCAGATTGTTTTGATTACTAAGTTTCATGATACATTTTTTTGGTCTTTTTAAGACAGGATCTCCCTGTAGCCCCAACTGTCCTGGAACTAACTAAGCAGACCAGGCTAGCTTTGAACTCACAGAGATCTGCCTGCCTCTGCCTCCTGAGTGCTGGGATTAAAGGCGTGTGCCACCACTTCTGGCCTCATGATACATTTTAATGTTTGGTGTCTCTTGTTCTTTCTCATTTGTCTTCTTTTACATGTTTTTTTTTTTTTTGTGACTGTGATTACATACTTATTTTTGTAATAAATTTCACACAAATTTTGCTTATGTCTTCTCATATCCAACAAAAAAAGAGAACATAGGATTTTTTCTAATGTAACAAGCTTATAAAAATAAAAGAATAGACAAAGACATAGAAAAAATACAGTTTTTTGAGCTGCTGAGGATTCTACCCAGCACCTCAGAAATGCTAGGCCAGTGCTCTACCACAGGGCCACATTCTGAGTCCTTTAGCAAAATATTTGAAGGTGCAAAGAAGATGGTCACTGGTAACTGACTCAGAGAAATAGGAAGTCAGCATTCACTTGAAAGAAACAGTAAGACAGAAGGTGATTAAAGTGCAGGGTATAGAAATACATGGCCCTCTGAAGTCTGGAGTTTGAAACAAGGGGATGAGCTGGAAGCCGAAATGAGCAGCTGTTTGAGCCTGATTGTTAAGAATGAGGACAGGCTCTAAGGAGAAGGGAATTGGGGAGAAGATAAAGCTAGTAATGAAAACTTATATAATAGAAAAGAAAAAAGAATAAGTTAAAATTAATAAATAGAACATGCATATCTATTATGGAGATAATTTTAATTAGATAAAACACACAGGAGTTGAAAAGGATTATGGAGGCAAGGAAGAGGACAGGATCTGGTTTTATTTAGTGTAGGCCTTAGAAATGCTAATAAATAGTGCTAATACGCTGTAGACTTTTTAAAAACAGGCTCTCAATAGGTAGCCCAGGCTAACCTCCAACTCAGGCTTCCTGCCTTCCAAGTGCTAGGATCACAGGCTTGTGCCACTATGCCTGGCTATTTAGAATTTTGAAGCTTTATCCACTTGTTAAAGGCAGGAAGGGGGGCTGGGATAGAACTCAGTGGTGGAGCACCCACATAGCAACCCCAGGGCCCTAGGTTTTATCCCCAGCAAAAATCAGCCATTAAAAGATAGAAAAGACAGAAGACTATGCAGTTATGGAAAAGTGAGGCCCCAGCACAGCATTAGGATTGGTATGTAGGTTTCTAATAAGTATTGAATGAGTAAATATTATTGTTACTTTGAAAATTCCCTAGTTTCCCTTATTAAAACTGTAGACGGATTAGAATGAAATAATGTGCTTTAGGAACTGACAAGTGGTAAATTTAAAAGATTACATATAAGAAAAAAAGTGTTTTTATTTTGTAAAGTATAGAATATTAGATGACCATTGAATAAGGCTTAAAAGAAAGTCTGAATTTGAGTTTATTTTAGATATTTCACCAGGAAACTGGTGGGTAATAAACACCAACCATTGGCATGGTGGTGTACTCCTTTAATCCTGGCTCTTTGGAGGCAAAGGCAGGTGGATCTCTATGAGATCAAGGCCAGCTTGGTCTCCACAGTAAGTTCCAGGCAAGATGATACAAGTCCACTTATGTATATGCAGGTAATATACTCATCCACATAACATAAAAACAATAAATAAAAACCCCACTAACCATTACCATTACCATCCATTGATATGTGTGTATCAAGATATGGCAATTTAGAAAATCTCTGTAGCTCAGGAACTAATTATGGCTTGGCCCTAATAATTTTCTTTCTTCTGTTTTTGCCTATCTTTGAAATGGGATTAAAACTCTTTCTGCTCCAAGGTAGAGAATGGGTATACAAGAAATCCTGGCACTTAATCCTTTGCTATAAGACAGTAGATGTAGTAACTGAGTCTGGGGGCCATTGCTCATTCCAAGAAGACAGGATGTTGGAAGCTAGAGACTCATAGTGATGTTATGTACATGAAGCAAAGAACCCTCCTGAGGGACTCCATAGTTCTGATGGTGAGGGAAATAACTATTAAAAGGCAAGTATTCAATACTAGGTGAGCACTTATTCTCCAAGGTGGAGAAAGCTTTACTAATGGAACTCTACTACAGAACAAAATTGAGTCCAATATTTATTTGTAAGTTGTAATAGGCTTTACAAGGAAATCACTGTAAGAAACATATCAAGAAATAGTATTGTATCATGTTCTTAAAGGAACTAATTTTATTTTTGTGTCAGATGTGATAAGTCGCATTGTATTTTCTTCCATGTGTTTTGTACATTTGGGTCTAATTTCTTGACCCTGCACATTGACTTTTTTAGTCTAACAATTTCATATTCATGATCTATTCTGTTAGACTAAACTGCAATTATTTTTGCTACATACTTATATATGAAAATAATTTCATGTCCAAATAGTATTTAAGTTGATATTTCAAAAGCTAAATGTTGTACTAATTAAGGTTAAATGTGCAATTGATTTGGGGGTATTTTGTATAACTGTGTTAATTGAAAACCATATCTCAAAACTTTTATTGTTTCTAGAATAAATTAGTGGAAACGAAGCTACAGCAGCAAGAAGAAGAAAGAGCCAAAATGCATCAATCTGAGCACAGAAGGTATAACTGACCAATAAAATAAGCATCCATGCTAAAATCAATTGCTTATAAAGTTCTGCAGCATTTGGCAAAAACACTAGAAGATATTATTAAATTCTGTTCTGGAATCCATGTCACCTTTAAATATTTACTTTTGGATGGTGGTGTATGTGATATGCCAGATGATATGTATCTATGTAATATAAACACATGTATACACACATATGTGCATGCACAAAAAATAACCACATTTCTTGGGTGGGGGGCATGCAGACTCATGTTAGAAGGCTGACTCATGCTTACATTTATTTATGCTATTACTTGTTCCCATACCATGGGACAGAGCACCATGCTCCTCTGAGACTATGCTTTATTGTTGTAAACTAAGATACTAATGCTTGGGCACAAAAGCTCAGATAAAACTCATTAAAGATATTTTATATTGACTAATACATCAGAGTAAAAAGAACTCAGGATATATAACTATTAAGTAATTTTTAATAGTTTAAGTCCTCTTATTCATAGAATCAGATGTAAGTGCTTTGAGAGTCCCCACTAAACCACTATGCTATTGTTGGAGCATTGCTAATAACAGCACACTGTCTGTCACTTTTATGCTAGGATTTTCCTGGGAGGCTCCTGGGTTGAGTATCTTTGAATTTAATGTTCCTGATTCATGATTTAAGGAAGCACATTCTTCGGCAAGCAGATGACTTCTCTTATGTATTTATACATTAACCTTCCTCCATCACTAAAGTTTATTTTTGAGTTGTGACAATTTCTTTTTTTTGGGGGGGGTCTTTATGAGACAGGGTGTCCCTTTAGTCCTAGCTGGCCTAGAGCTCACTATGTAGACCAGACTGTCCTTGGATTAAAGGCCTGCACCACCACACCCTGTGGTGACAATTTCATTTTTTAAACGAGAGACTTTGAAAGATGTCCAGTGAATGCGTCAGTTCTGAGGATGCCCTCGGCTGTGGGTGGGAGCTGTTGTTCTCCTCAGTAGACCACACTGCTTCCATAGTCCTGACCAAATAGCTTTAAAAAGTCAAATGTTTATGTTTTTCTCTGATTTAAGGAAAACATCAAAACTTTGAGATATTGGTTAGGACATTTTGTGAGGTGAGCTGAGGGAAGAAGTGATCTTTTCTTTTGCTACCTGTTTATAATAAAGTACACCATAGTCCTTTTGTTTGGTTTTGCTTATTTTCTCTTTGAAAGACTTTTGGTTAAAAAACACCAAAATTGTTTTTATTTTTTCCAATATTGTTTTTATTTTTTTTAATTTATTTTTTTTATTTTATTTATTTATTTTTAACAAATCTAGACCCGTGTTCCCGCTCATTCCCCCACCCCGTCAGAGCTCGTGCATTCTGCCAAACATGCTTTCCATCTCTTAGTCTTTCTCAATATTTTCCATGGGGACGTTGACTGTTTTGAGCAGAAGTTCACTGTTTCAGTCAGTTCTTTGATGCAGTATTTTCTGTTGTTGTTGTTGTTTCCAAAATGCATTATGTCCAACTGCTTTGTACAGAAGCTCAGGGGGCCCTACACAAGAAATACTTACAACTGGGTAATTGGCACTAGCATCCACAGATGAGGGATACCATTCGTCGTTTGTTTTTCTGGGACTGTGTTACTTCACTCAGCATGATGTCCTCTAGCTCCAGCCATTTTCCTGCAAAGCTCGTGATGTCGTCTTTCTTTACTGCTGCATAGAACTCCATTGTGTAGATGTACCACATTTTCTCTATCCACTCGTCAGTTGAGGGGCATTTAGGTTGGTTCCAGCTCCTTGCTATTGTGAAGAGAGCTGCAATAAACATGGCCGTGCATGTATCTCTGTGGTGGCGTAAGTCTTGAGGGTACATGCCCAGGAGTGGTATGGCTGGGTCGGGTGGCAAGTTCATTCCAAGTCTTCCAAGGGTTCTCCACACTGCTTTCCATAGTGGCTGTACGAGTTTACATTCCCACCAGCAGTGGATGAGTGTTCCCCTTTCCCCACAACCTCTCCAGCACTTGGTATCATTTGTTTTCTTGATCCTAGCCAGTCTTATTGGAGTAAGATGATATCTTAAAGTGGTTTTCATTTGCATTTCCTTAATGATTAGTGATGTTGAACAGTTCTTGAGGTGTTTCTCAGACATCTCTAATTCCTCACTTGTGAAGTCTCTGTTCAGTTCTTTGCTCCATCTATTGAGTGGGTCATTTGTTTTCTTTTTTCTTTGTTTTTTGAGTAGTTTATATATTCTGGAAATCAATGCTTTGTCAGATGTATCTGCAGTGAAGGTTTCCTCCCACTCTGTGGGATTTCTCTTCACTTCCTTGATTGTTTCTTTTGATGTACAGAAGCTTTTGAGTTTGATGAGGTCCCATTTGTCAATTGTCGACCTTAATTCTTGTGCAGCTGCTGTCTGATTTAGGAAGTCTTTTCCTACGCCTATGTCTTGTAGTCTGCTGCCAACTTTTTCTTCTATCACCTTCAGAGTTTGGGGTTTCACGTTGAGGTCTTTAATCCATCTGGAGTTGACTTTTGTACAGGGTGAGAGGTAGGGGTTTAATTTCATTCTTCTACAAGTGGTGATCCAGTTTTGCCAACACCACTTGCTGAAGATGCTGTCTTTTCTCCATTGTGGTTTCTTGGCCCCCTTGTCAAATATGAGATGGCTGAAATTGTATGTGCTCAGATTTGGATCTTCGGTTTTGTTCCATTGGTCAACAGGTCTGTTTTTGTGCCAGTACCAGGCTGTTTTTATGACTATAGCCCTGTAGTATAGTTTAAAATCTGGTATAGAGATCCCTCCTGTGTAGCTCTTTTCACTCAGGATTGATTTGGCTATTCGGGGTCTTTTGTTTCTCCAAATGAATTTAAGAACTTTTGTTTCCAAGCCTGTGAAGAAACTCTTGGGGATTTTGATTGGGATTGCATTAAATCTATACAAGAGTTTTGGTAAAATGGACATTTTTACAATGTTAATTTTCCCAATCCATGAGCATGGGAGGTTTTTCCATCTTCTGAGGTCTTCTTCAATTTCTTTCTTTAAGGGTTTAAAATTTTTGTTGTAGAGGTCTTTGGTGTCTTTGGTTAGGTTTGTTCCTAGGTATCTTATTGTTTTTGAGGCTATTGTGAGTGGGAAGGTCTCTTTGAATTCTTTCTCCAGTTGCTTGTTCTTGGTGTAAAGAAAGGCCATTGATTTTCTAAGGTTAATTTTGTATCCTGCCACTTTGCTGAAGCTGTTAATCGTTTCTAGGAGTTTTCTGGTGGAGTTTTTTGCATCTCTTAAGTAAACAATCATATCATCAGCAAATAGGGATAGTTTGACTTCCTCTTTTCCAATTAGTACTCCTTTAATATCCTTTTCTTGCCTTATTGCTCTAGCAAGTGTTTCAAGCACTATATTGAAGAGGAGTGGTGATAGGGGGCAGCCTTGCCGAGTTCCTACCTTTAAAGGGAATGTTTCCGTCATTTCCCCATTTAGGATGATATTGGCTGTGGGTTTCCTGTATATGGCTTTGATTACATTGAGGAATGATCCCTCCAATCCAATTCCTTCTAGGACTTTAAGCATGAAGGGATGCTGGATTTTGTCAAAGGCTTTTTCAGCATCAATTGAGATGATGGTGTGGTTTTTGTCTTTGATTCCGTTTATGTGTTTGATGATGTTTATTGATTTTCGTATGTTGAACCATCCCTGCATCTCTGGTATGAATCCAACTTGGTCATGATGGATGATCTTCTTGATGTGGGTCTGTATGCGATTTGCCAGTATTCTGTTTAGAATTTTGGCATCTGTGTTCATGAGGGAGATGGGTCTATAATTCTCCTTTTTAGTTGGATCTTTGCCTGGTTTTGGTAATAGAGTGATGTTGGCTTCATAGAAGGAATTTGGGAGAATTCCCTCTGATTGTATACTTCTAAACAGTTTCAGAAATAATGGTTGTAGGTCTTTTTGAAATGTTTTATAGAATTCTGCTGTGAAACCGTCTGGGCCTGGGCTTTTTTTAGTTGGGAGGCTTCTTACTACATCCTCTATTTCTTCATATGTTATGGGTCTGTTTAAGCTGCTGGTCTCCTCTTGGCCAAGCTTTGGTGATTCCCAAGATTTCAGATATTCATCCATTTCTTCTAGATTTTCAAACTTGGTAGAATATAGGTTCTTGTAATATTCCCATATAATTTTCTTGATCTTTTCCTTGTCCGTTGTGATATTTCCCTTTTCATCACAGATTGTATTGATTTGGAGTTGTTCCTTCTTTCTTTTTGTTAACTGGGCTAGAGGTCTGTCTATCTTGTTTATTCTTTCAAAGAACCAACTTTTGGCTTCATTGATTTTTTGTATTGTTTTCTTTGTTTCTATTTCATTGATTTCTGCTCTGATTTTTGTTATTTCTTCCTGTCTGTTGCGTTTAGGGTTCATCTGTTGTTGCCTCTCAAGTGCTTTTAGCTGTAGTGTTAGATCATTCACTTGTGCTCTTTCTGTTTTTCTAATGTAGGCACCCAGGGCTATAAATTTCCCTCTTAGGACTGCTTTTAAGGTATCCCATAAGTTTTGTTGTGTTGTATTGTCATTGTCATTCAGTTCCAGGAATGTTTTTATTTCTTTCTTTATCTCTTCCTTGACCCATTCATTATTCAAGAGTGTGTTGTTTAGTCTCCATGTGTTCTTGTAGGCAGGAGGGCTTGTCCTGGTGTTGATGTTGAGCTTCATTGCACTGTGGTCTGACAGGATGCATGAAATTATTTCAATCTTTTTGTATTTGTAGAGGTTTCTTCTGTGTCCCAGGATGTGGTCGATTTTGGAGAATGTTCCGTGGGGTGCTGAGTAGAAAGTGTATTCTCTGGTATTAGGATGGAATGTTCGGTAGAGGTCTATGAGGTCCATTTGGTGTATCATATCGTTCAGTTCAGATGTCTCTCTGTTTATTTTTTGTCCTGTTGACCTATCCAAAGGACTCAGTGGGGTATTGAAATCTCCCACTATGAGTGTGCTGGGGTTAGTCTGTGACTTGTGGTCCTGGAGAATTGTCTTTATAAAGTTTGGTGCACCAGAATTTGGGGCATATATATTCATAATTGTGAAATCTTCTTGGTGGATTGTTCCTTTGATGAAAATGTAATGGCCTTCTTTGTCTCTTCTGATTTCTTTTACTTTGAAGTCTATTTTATCCGATATTAAAATAGCAACACCTGCTTTCTTTTTGGTACCATTTGCTTGGAATATTTTTTTCCATCCCTTCACTTTAAGGTGGTGCCTGTCCTTGAAGGTAAGATGTGTTTCTTGCAGACAGCATATCGATGGATTCTGTTTCCTAATCCAGTCTCCCAGTCTATGTCTTTTGATTGGGGAATTTAGTCCATTAATATTTAAGGTTATGACTGATAGGTTTGTGTTGCTTCCTTTTGCCTTATTATCCATCTGCGGTTTTGATTTAGGTTTCTACTTCTGCAGTTATGCTTTTATTGATTTCTCCTTCTAGTTGCCTGGGGTTGGTTGCTCCTTTCTTCTGTTCTTTGGATTGCTTCAAGTATTCTCTGAAGGGTTGGTTTTCCGGACATGTATTCTTTCAAGTTGTTTATGTCATGGAAGATTTTCCTCTCTCCTTCCACTATGATTGACATTTTTGCTGGGTATAGTAACCTGGGCTGGCATCCATTGTCCCTCAACACTGGGAATGCTTTGCTCCAGGTTCTTCTTGCCTTCATCGTTTGCTGTGAGAAGTCCGTTGTTATTCTGATAGGTTTCCCCTTATAGGTCACTTGTTGTTTTTCTCTTGTCGCTTTAAGAATTTTCTCTTTGTTTTGGGTGTCCAGCATTTTAACTATGATGTGGCGTGGAGAATTTCTTTTCTGATCTTGTCTGTTTGGAGTTCTATGTGCTTCTTGTATTGGTATTGGTTTGTCCTTTTTTAGTTTGGGGAAGTTTTCATCTATTATTCTGTTGAAGATCTGATCAATACCTTTCTCTTGGGATTCTTCTCCTTCCTCTATTCCTATGATGCGGAGGTTTGATCTTTTCATAGTGTCCCACAGCTCCTGGTTGTTCCATTTTTGTGTATTTTTAAATTTTTCATAATCTTTCCTTGAGGTTTTTAGTTGTTCTGTGTTGTCCTCCAGGTCTGATATTCTTTGTTCTGCTTCCTCCATTCTGCTTCTGAGGCTTTTTTCATTCCTTTCCTCTTGAATGGATGAGTGTTTGATTTCCTTTTTCATTTCCTCTTCTGATTTCTTTAGTGTTTCTATTTCTTTTTGGAGCTTCTCGATCTCTTTTTGTAGCTCTTTTGTTTGCTGGTTGGTTTCTTTTTCTTTTTCAGCATGGGATCTTTTCAGTGTTTCTACTTCCTTCCGGAGCTTGTCATTCTCTCTCTCTCGGTCCTCATTCTCTTTTCTTAGTTCTTTAATTTGTTCTTTATGATCTTGTAGTTCTTTAAGTATGTTCCCAATTGTGTTTCTGATGTCTGTGTCCTGGGGCATCCCCGGGGGGATCCCACTGCAGGAGTCATCCATAGGGTTGGTAAAGCTTGGCGTGGGATTATCCTGCACCTTTCCAGTGTAGTTTCTTCTTCGTGATCCTGGCATATGGGCTTCTCCTTGCCTGTATTCCAATGTGAGTCCTGAATGCCTCTTCACTGTGTTGAAGGCGTGCTTTGCTTGCCTCCTTCAGATCCTTCTTCGTAATCTCAGTTGGCGGGGGGGGGGGGGGGGCGCTCTTCAGCCCGCGCCCCGGCACCTGCCGCTGGGCTCAAGAGATCTCAAATCTCAAGAGTCACACAAGCGTGCCTTTAATACCGGCTGGGAGGATAACTCCGCCCCCACAGCCACTAGATCTAATCAAGCCAAAGACCACACCTTTAATCCCAGCTGGGGGGATAACTCCAACCTCACAGCCACAAAGGCCAATCAAACCAAAGACAGCAGGACCAAACGATCAGCAATCAGCTCGCCAAGGCACCCAGTTCCTACCTATCTTCCCCTCTTCCTGCCGCTGGGCTCAGGAGATCTCCCAATATTGTTTTTAAATAGCAGTGGTTGCCAATTATTTCTTTGTATTTCTGAGGATTAATTGGATTAGAAAGCTTTAAGCATCTTAAAGATAGTGACGTGTCACATTAGTTGTTCTCACTGCTAATAAATTAAACTTTGATGAACACCAAATCAAAGTACATGCTGTTCAATTAGAGGTAGAAAGGACTGCTTTTTGTTAAGGGAATTGTGGCCCTCATTCTTTAAAATTATTTTAATACTACAAAGTAAATATTGGTGGGATTGTTTGTTTATTTTCTCCCCTTATTGATTCTAGTTAAAGGTAGATTCAAATTTAATCCATGAGGAAATTTCTCTAGATAATAAATTCAGGCAATTTATTTAGCAATCCAGTTTGAAACAAGTGATCAGGCCTTTAGAGACACATATTTTATAGCCTTGATCATTCTCTGAAAAGATTTGTATTTCCTTTAAAAGTTTATAGAGTGCTTTCCTATGGTACCATAAGGTACACATTCAATAACCTCTTAAGGAACAAAACAGTGGTGTCCATTCTGGGGACAACAGCAGAATCTGTGTAGTTGGCATGTGGACAACATGTCCATTCTGAGGACAACAGAAGCTATGTATTGTCATGTGGACAACATGTCCATTCTGAGGACAACAGAAGCTATGTATTGTCATGTGGACAACATGTCCATTCTGAGGACAACAGCAGAAGCTATGTAGTTGGCATGTGGACAACATGTCCATTCTGAGGACAACAGCAGAAGCTATGTAGTTGGCATGTGGATAACATGTCCATTCTGAGGACAATAGCAGAAGCTATGTAGTTGGAATGTGGATAACATGTCCGTTCTGAGGACAACAGCAGAAGCTATGTAGTTGTCATGTGGACAACATGTCCATTCTGAGGACAACAGCAGAAGCTATGTAGTTGGCATGTGGATAACATGTCCGTTCTGAGGACAACAGCAGAAGCTATGTAGTTGGCATGTGGATAACATGTCCGTTCTGAGGACAACAGCAGAAGCTATGTAGTTGGCATGTGGATAACATGTCCGTTCTGAGGACAACAGCAGAAGCTATGTAGTTGGCATGTGGATAACATGTCCGTTCTGAGGACAACAGCAGAAGCTATGTAGTTGGCATGTGGATAACATGTCCGTTCTGAGGACAACAGCAGAAGCTATGTAGTTGGCATGTGGGCAACATGTCCATTCTGAGGACAACAGAAGCTATGTAGTTGGCATGTGGACAACACGTCCATTCTGAGGACAATAGCAGAAGCTATATAGTTGGCATGTGGGGAATATTAAGGCAGGTAATCTCCCAGGGCATAATTTCATTAGAGTTTAGAAGAACACTCAGTCCTGAGTTTGTAATAGAAAACTTGTGGGATTCCTTGCAAGCTTTTAAATGAATCCTCCAATGACCCTGCCCTGAACCTGCCCTGAACCTGATCCTCTGTAACCACTTGAGTAAGAGAAGCACATAAACACCACAGAGAACTGGGAGAGCATAGGGTCAAAGGCTTGAAAGAATCTGGGCCACGAGGTGAATGCTGGAATCAATATGAAAATTTGAACCATCTCTGAAAAATAGTTTTAATCCAAATTAATCCTCAGAAGAAAACTCTGAGCAGTCACTTGATAGCAATAAAATGTACGTACTGTTTTCGGCTAGTCAACAAACTCATAATCAGAACTTTTCCTTCCTGTTTGGCCTCTTGTTGGCAATGGAGAAATGTGAGCTCTTTACCACCTTTATCTCTTGTTGGTCTGTTCTTCAAAGGAGAGGCCAGTTGCAAACCTTTCTAAAGCACCAAGGAGAGCCCAACTCCTCTTCCTCTTAGAAACCGAGGTCTGAGAATAAATCTTGTCCCCTTGCTTTATGACAAACTAGTCAGAGCAATTGGCACTGAACTGTATGTGTTTTGTATTCAATACCAATGGGGCTTTCATGGCACAGAAGCTGTCCATAGCTGTGGGTATGCCCCTAGAAATAGGAAGCATGTCCCTAGAAGATTCATTCACTCATTGAAGAAATTATCAGGACACACTCTATCGGGGCTTGGATCTAGGTAATGAGGTAAACCAAGCAGAAAAGATTCCACATCCATGTGGAAATCACAGTCTGGATGACAGAGACAGAAGTAAACAATTGTACTGACTTTTTCACCTGGTTTTAAATACCACAAGGATGTTATCACAGAGTGAACAATTGGAGGCGATGGGTCACTAAAGACTTCACTGAAGAACCGACACCAATGGATGTGGGAAAGCCAGGCCCATGGAGCTTAGGGGCAGAGATGTGTATTTGGATGACCCCTTGTTATCAACAGAATGAGGCTGGACTTTGAATCCCAAAGATTGGATTGCACTGGTGTGTGCAATGAGAAAGGAAAGGCAGGAAGGATGCAGTATGAGAATGCAAGAGCCAAGGGGGACTTTCTTCCCAGTTCACCGAGAAGCTGGGAGAGTTTTAAGCAAAAGGAAGGCAAGACTACTTTCCTAACTCAGGAGGTTGTTATATGGGGAATGAATGATAGGATGGGCTGAGGGAGAGGAGATGGTAACCCACAGAGGTGATGCTGCTGAGGACTGCAATGGTAGCCATGGAAATGAGTGAAGTCAGGAGGCACTGAGTATGTAGAACAGTCAAAGCATCTGGTTGCTATTGTGCAAGCATGACCTGGCCCCTCAGTACACATGCAAAAACTGGGTGACCCCAGTGAGTGGGGAGAGGGAAGGGCACGGAGACAGAGGGGAACCCCCTTGGGTTTCAAAGGCACTCAGTTTAGCCAAATTGTTGAACCCTGGTTCAGTGAGAGACACTTTAATAAAATAAGATGGAAAGCAAACGAGGAAGACACCCAATGTTGACTTCCAGCCTCCACACACATGTGCACACACAAAGACTAGATACAGTAGCCACAGGAGTTTAGGCAGACCAGTGTGCCCTTGGCTGTGTTACTCACAGGATCAGGTCTGTTTCCTAATGAATATTCAAGGCTGCATCTCAATAAGAGTCTATACAGCCTGCCTACTGAGACTTAGATGTATAGCTCCACAGTGAGCCAGGCTGTAGCATTTTTGTATGTTTTTATGGTGAGAACCATCAAGCTTTATCAAAGCTGAGGTGCAACCACTGTCTGGTGGGACTTGATGTAATAGAGAAACAGCGAGACAGTAACTCAGAGATCATAGTAAGTCCAAACACACAGTTGGCATCTTGGTGAGCCTTGAGTGAGCACAGACAAGCAACTTATAGCCTTTGACTCTGCCACTCAGCCATTATTTTCCTAAAAGTTCCTACATCACTGATAGCCATGACTTACAGTCACCCTCCATGGCCAAATTCTGCTCATTTTCATCACTGCAAGTGAGGCTGGTGTGACCAGGTCCCACCTTCCCTTCTTTCCATAAATGAGTGCTGAGTGGCTGCTGTGTGCCAGATACTGTTTCTGCCCTGCAAAGCTTATAGTTCCTTGTTTTCTAGGTAATCCATTGGTATTTATCTAGCTTCTAAGTCACTAACTCTACTCAGCCATGCATAGGTGACTTAGAGCATGGTGTTGAAATGTCCATATGGCAAATATTGAGAATAATGATCATTATCATGTGAACCTCCAGGTAGCTGGCTCTAGAAACAGAATAGTCAAACCTCCATACCTTTGAATCCATGTTCTGTGGCTTCAACCAAGTAAATTAAAAACACTCAGAAAAAATACTGTGTCTGTGCCTAATGTATTCAAACAGTTTTCCTGTCATTGTTCCCTTAAACATATAATGTGATATCTTTAAATCTTTTTTAAATTAAAAAATTTATTTTTATTTTATGTGTATATTGCCTGGATGTGTAAAAATGCACCTGTGTTGTGCACTGCCTGCTGAGTCAAAAGAAGACATTGGATCCCCTGGAACTGAAGTGATGGATGGCTGTTAGCTGCTGTGTGGGTGCTGGGAATTGAACCCAGGTCCTCTGCAAGAGCAGCCATTACTTTTAACCACTGAGCCATCTCTCCAGCCCATGTCTTTAACTCTTTGTGTAGCACTTACAGTGTATTAAGTATTATAGGTAATCTGCAGACCAATCAAGCATGTAGGAGGGTATGTGTATGGCACGCACTGGTGTTTTGTCATTTTGTAAAAGAGATGTGGGCATCTGTGGGTTCTGCTACCTACAGGCAGTCCTGGAATCAGTCCGTTATGGATACTAAAGATAGCTTGCATGACTGCCACTATACTGACAGTCTTTATTTTTATCTTTGTGCAAATAATTTTCATTTTAAAATTCTTAGTTATGTTTATTTTATGTGTATGAGTGGTTTGCCTGCATGTACATAAGTGCACCTGTGCCATGCAATGCCTATGGAGGCCAGAAGAGGGCATCAGATCCCCTGAACTGGAGTTACAGACATTTGTTAGCCACTGTGTGGGTCCTGGGAATAGAACGTATGTTCCCTAGGAGCTAGTACTCTTAACTGCCGAGCCTTCTCTTTGTCCCTGAAAATAATTTTCTCATTAATTCAGTGGTTAATTTCTGAACTTGGTGCCTGTGAGCATGACAGAAAATCAAGGAAAGATAGACTTACTCCTTTTTTAGGTTTGAGCTTCTCTCTCCTGTTATTTTTTCCTGCCCTCCCTGTTCATTCCTGTCTGCATTCAGCTTATGGGCTTCTCGAGGCCTTTCAGTGGAGTTGAGCACATATGGGAACCATGGCTGACTTGCAGGAGTGCTGCACACCTGTCCTTTTGCCATTTTGTCCATTTTTTTTCCTGATTTGCTTCTTACTGAAACTTGCACCTCTCCTCAGCCTCTGGGTTTTGTTACTTGTTGACCACAGCACTTGCTAATGTGGTGGAAAATCAATGAGTGAAACTTTGAAGTTGAGAATCTCTGGCCTTTTGCCTGAGCCCAGCCTGCCACCAGCCTTGTAATGGACTCTTATGGATGTGTTATGTGGACTGACTTTCTACAGCCTTCTGAGCTGAAGGAAGGAAGGAGTCCCCACATCAGTTCACATGGCACATTCAGTTCTCAAAGCCTCTTAGCCCTGCACCAGGCTTGCTACTCACACACATTCTTCATTGTTTTAAAGGGTAAATAATGCTTTTTTGGACCGACTCCAAGGCAAAAGTCAACCAGGTGGCCTCGAGCAGTCTGGAGGCTGTTGGAATATGAATAGTGCCAACAGCTGGGTAAGTTTTACCTTTTCTTTTAAAAAGTCATCTTTCCAAGTCAGAGAATAAAAACAGTGAGCATTTAAAAAAATATGTTGTGACTTTCCCCCTAGAGCTTATTATTATTTTGGTGAGCTGCTCAGTTGTGTGATGGGCAGAGAGTTGGGATGATTACTATAAATTCCATGGGGAGAGAGAAAGAGAAGTAGTAGTGAGGAGGGAGGGATGAGGGAGAGAGAGAGAGGAGAGATTGGATTCCAGTTATAGCCATTGGGAAGGAAAAAAAGACATCTGCCTTTTGTTCTTAGACTGATTACCTGGCCTGTAAGAATTTTTATCACCTTTTGCTCAGATCTACAACAAAAACAAATGAACATTTCCCCCTAAAGGAAACTTTACGTGAAATGTAGTTATGAAAATACCACACATTATTCTCTAGTAATGTGTTCCCCTCGGTGAAACTATATCATCAAAGAGACCACTATTTAAATTTTCACTACAGAATGTTAAAACCATAGAGCCAAGGGTACTTTTTGAAAATGAAATGTCCTTACGTATTTATGTGTGAAAAAAGAACCCTTGCAAATATATGTGTTTAATGTATTTTATGTGTACAATGTATTGTTGAACCAGTACCAAGACTTGAAAGTCTGCATGAGTATGCTCAAAATTAATCAGTGTTGTATAGTTTAATTAAACTCAAATGCATAAGGAAGCACTCAAAAGCATAGATATATATGTGTGTGAGTATATATGTGTATGCGTATGGTTGTATATATGTATGGTTGTATATATACATATATGCATATTGGAAGGGTGAAATTAGATCAATATTTTTAAATGGAAAAAATCCAACAAAATAATCAAGCGAGAAGGCTCAATGCCTAATGGCACTTGCCACTAAGCTTGATGATGTGAGTTTGATCCTTGGGACTTACATGGTGGAAGGAGAGAACTGACTTCTGCAAGATGTTCCCTGACCTCCACACACACTCTATGGCACGTGTGCACACACATGTAAATAAAAGCAATTTTTAAAAATCTTAAAAATAGTCAAGTGCTTGTTAACCTAGAAACTATATTATAAATAACAATAAATAATTGAGGGACAGAGGGCATATTTGAGAAATTAGTGTGTTAGAAATCTTTTTTTTTAATTTTTTAATTGATGTTTTGTGTATTTCATGCATCATTTCTAAATTCAGTTCAGGCATATTCCCCTTTCCCTTCCCTTCCCCCCATCCCACCCCACCCCAGACCATGCAGTCTGCCATAACTGTCCTGTATCTTTCTCTCAGTCTTTTTTTATGCTTAGGAATTCACATTTTCCTCCATTAATTTTATATTACTCTGAAATACTGATACATAGTCATCACCCATATACAGTAATTACAGAGTTTGAGAATAATTGGTGGGTGGATTCTAGAGCCCATTGAGAGATTCACATTATAACAACATAGTTGCCTTCAGATAGACAAACATATACTAATAATGTCATTCAGCTTGCCTTTCATCTGGGGGATTTGGTACTAGCATCCACAAATGAGGAAACCATTCTCCGTTTATGTTTCTGGGACTGTGTTACTTCACTCAGCATAATGGCTTCGAGCTCCAACCATTTACCTGCAAATTTCATAATGCCATCTTTCTTCACTGCTGAATAGTACTCCATTGTGTAGATGTACTACATTTTTGTCATCCACTCATCTGTTGAGGGGCATTCGGGTTGGTTCCATCTCTTTGCTATTGTGAAGAGAGCTGTGATAAACATGGGCGTGCATGTATCTTTGCAGTAGGATGAGTCTTTGGGGTATATACCCAGGAGTGATATGACTGGGTCAGGTGGTAGGCTCATTCCAAGTCTTTTAAGGGTTCTCCACACTGCTTTCCATAGTGGTTGTACAAGTTTGCATTCCCACCAGCAGTGGATGAGTGTTCCCTTTTCCCCACAACCTCTACAACATCTGTTGTCTTTTATTTTCTTGTGTGGGGAGCAGGTGTGGCGACAGTCCTAAGAAGGCACCCGAGACTTTAGCAAAGTTTTATGACTAACATCTGAGTCTTATGATTAACACCTGATTCCCTCCTACCTCCAAGTAAAGTCACGCTCACTGTTTGAGCTGTGCAGGTGCACCCTGTATACAAGATCAGGCCAGATGATACCAATAGACTAAGGCCACGCAACCTGGGCTGGGAAGGTGGATAAATAGAGGGACTTTCTAGATAGAGGGACTCTCTCTCCTTTCTAGTCTTAGGAGAGAAGCTTGCTTGCCTGAGGAAGGAGAAGGCTTGGAGAAGGGAGAAGGCTTAGAGGGAAAGACCTGAGGCTTAGAGGGAGAAGCTTGGAGAAGGAGAAAAGATGTGCCTGAATAAACCGTTCTGACAAGACCTGCCTGCCTGAATAAACCGCTTTGAGAAGAACGAGCGAGAGGTGCTTTGTTGCTGCGGCTTTATACAAGTGTTTCCTACAAGTGTGCAAGTGTTTCATACAAGTGTTTCATACAGGTATTTTAGTGGTGGCCCGTACGGGGAGCGGAGGACGGCCACGTCTCAGCCCAGAGCCCCCGGAATTTAGCCAAGTCATTATGCGCAGCTTCAGGCTCTGAGTGTGCTGGGGCCGCGGGCTGGGCGAGGTGGCGATGAATGGCTTCAGCATTGAGGAAGACAGCTGCGAGGGCCTTCAGTGAGTGCAGAAGAACATCTCGCAGAAGAGGCTTCAAGCTGGATAACAACGAACGCGGTAAGTACCTGTACATTGAAGTGGAGAATTAACAGCTACAAACATTTGAGACTTTAAGAACCAGAAACTTCAACAAGCTGAGAGTAGCTGCAGAGACTTCAACAAGAGTGCAGAACTTCAACAAAGACAGCCTACTTGCCACGACTTTGAAAACTGAAAATTTCTTAAAGTGGCCTCGTGCCGCGGGCTTTGTGTGAATCCAGAACCCGCCGAGCTGACCGGGCACCGATCTGTACATGACCCCAGATCAAAAACCAGACCTTCTAGAAACTTCGAATAATTTCTTGCAGGGAATTAACGTGCGGGCGCAGTCAAGAATCACTGGCGCAGAGCACTAGGGAGGGACGCGGACAGGCACGCCCGCCGACATCTTTTTGTTCGGCATTTCTTGTGCAGAGAGCTGAACTGGGGACTGGGGCACCGCTGTGCACGGGAAAAGGAAAGTAAAAGCCCGGAAAAGGGGGAACATTTAAAGCCCGGTAAAGGGAGAACAGTTAAAGCCTCTAAAAGGGAGAAAACATTAAAGCCCGGAAAAGGGGAACAGTTAAAGCCCGGAAAAGGGAAAAGCCCAATAAAGAGGAGCTTCCCCGGAAAATGGGGACAATAAGGAAGGCTCCCCGGAAATGGGACAATAAGGAAGGCTCCCGGAAATGGGGACAATAAGGAAAGAAGTACCTCGTAAAGGGGGACAAGAAGAGGCTCCCGGAAGGGAAGAATGGGGCCCGGACACATGAAAGGAAGGCTCCCCGAGAAATAAGGAAGGTCTCGAAAAGGAATAGGAAGTCTCCCCGGGAAAGGGGACAAATTCCACAGGCTTGGCGTGAATCCAGAACACGCTGAGCTGGCCCAATAAGAGCTGGCCCAATAAGCCCCCCGGGAGGGGGACAGTAAAGCTCCCTGGATGGGGAAAAAAAACAAATACTAAAATAATAAAGAAGGGGGAGATCGTGGGAGAGCGGGTGTGGCGACAGTTCCTAAGAAGGCCCCCGAGATCTTTAGCAAAGTTTTATGACTAACGTTGAGTCTTATGATTAATCACCTGGATCCCCCTCCTACCACAGTAAAGCCACCTCACCAGTTTGAGCTGCGCAGGTGCACCCCGTATCAAAGATCAGGCCAGATGATACCAATAGACTAGCCATAACCTGGGCTGGGAAGTTGGATAAATAGGGGACTTTTCTAGATAGAGGGTCTCTCTCTCCTTTTATCTTAGGAGAGAAAGCTTGCTTGCCTGAGAAGGAGAAGGCTTGGAGAAGGGAGAAGGCTTAGAGGGAAAACCTGAGGCTTAGAGGGAGAAGCTTGGAGAAGGAGAAAAGATGTGCCTTAATAAACCGTTCTGCAAGACCTGCCTGCCTGAAATAAACCAGCTTTGAGAAGAACGAGCAAGAGTGCTTTGTTGCTGTCGGCATTATAACAAGTGTTTCCTAACAACGGTGCAAGTGTTTCATGCAAGTGTATTCATACATTTTTATCTTAGCTAGTTTTATTGGAGTGAGATTAATACCTGAGAGTGGTTTTAAATTTGAATTTACAATGGTAATTATTAATGATGTTGAACACTTTTTAAGATTATCTCACCATCTCACATCGCTATTGTGAAGTCTCTGTTTAGGTTCTTTACTCGCATCTTTGAGTAAGATCATTTGTCTTTTTTAACTTCGTTGTGTTTTTTGAGTAGTTTTATTATTCCTTGATGTTAATCCTCTGACAGATGTATCACTGGTAAAGATTTTCCTCCCGACTGCTGTGGGTTTTCTCTTCAACCGCCTTGGTGTTTTCTTTTGCTGTAACAGAAGTTTTTGGTTTGATGAAGTTCCCATTTTCGATTGTTGACCTTACTTCCCTGTGCAGCTGCTATCGGATTTAGAAAATTCTTTTCCTACACCTATGTCTTCGAAGTTGTTGCCAACTTTTTTCCACCTAGCTTCAGGGTTTTGGCCTTCACATTGAGAGTCTTTGAATCCACTTGGAGTGTTTTTGTACGGTGAGAGGTAGGGGTTTAATATTTTGTTTCTTCTAAAATGGTGACCAGTTTGCCAGTCAACCATTTGCTGAAGATGCTTCCGGTCCGCCACTGAGGTTTTTTTGCCCCTTTTGTCAAATATGAAGGTGGCTGAGAGTGTATGAGCTCAAGTTTGGATCTTCATTTTTGTTCCATTGGTCAACAGGTCTTTTTTGTCTTTTCCAGGTTCTTTTTTTAGACTATGCTTGGATATTGTAGTTTGAAGTCTGTAGGGCAATGCCCCCTGTTATTGCATTTCACTCAGGGTGCCTTAGGCTATTATGGGTCTTTTGTTTTTCCATATGAATTTAAGGATTTTTTTTTTCCAAGTCCTGTGACAGTTCATAGGGATTTTGATTGGGTATGCCATTGAATCTGTAGTAATCAACTTTGGTAAAATGGACATTTTGGGGACAGGGTCCCCTTGTAGTCCCAGCTGGCCATGGAGTTGCTCTGCTAGACAGGCTGCCTTGGAACTCACAAATGATCCGCCTGCCCCCTGCCTTCCGATGCTAGGGTAAAGGCGTTGTGCCACCACGCCCAGGCCTGAATGGACATTTTTACTTATGTAATTTTTCCAATCCAGTAGAGCATGGCAGGTCTTTCCAATGTTGATGTCATTTTCGATTTTTCTTTCAGGGGTTTAAAATTTTTGTTGTAGAGTTTTTTTTTTTTTTTTTGTTCTTTGTTGTTTTTCAGTATCTTATTATTTTTTGAAAGGCTAGTTGTGGATGGGAAGGTCTTCTTTTATTCCTTCTCACTTGTTATTGTTGGTATAAAGAAAGGCTACTAATTTTCTAGATTAATTTTTGGTAGCCTCAACTTTACTAAAACTCTTAGCATTATAAGAGTTTTCTGGGTGGAGTTTCTTAGTATCCCTTAGTGTAAACTAATCAAATCCGCTGCAGAAAGGGATAGGCTACTTCTTCTTTCTGATTAGTACTCCATTTAATTTCCTTCTCTTGTCTTAATTGCTCTAGTAAGGTTTCAATGCAATATGTTAAAGAGAGTGGCAATAGAGTGTCAGCTCTTGCCAGTGTTCCTGCACCTTTAAGGAGTAAATGGTTCCAATTTTTCTCCATTTCAGATGATGATGGCACTGGGTCTTTGCTAATATATGGGCTTTGATCATGTTTGAGGAATGTTCCTTTCAGTCCCTGTTCTCACTGAGGACTTTAAACATGAAGGGATGCTGGATCTGTGTCAAAGGCTTTTTCTGCATCAATTGAGAAGAATTGTGTGGTTTTTTGTCTTTTCATTCCATTGTCATGTGTTTTTATGAATATTTATTGATTACCATTTATGTGAAACATCCCTGCATCTCTGGTATAATCCAACTGATCATGATGTATGATCTTTTAATGTGGGTCTGTATGCATTGCAGTATGTGTTGATTGAGATTTTTGCATCTATGTTCATTAGTGAGATGGGTCTATAGCTTTCTTTTTTGCTTGCATCTTTGCCTGGTTGGGCAGCAGAGTGATGCTGGCTTCATAGAAGGAGTTTGGGAGAATGCCTCTGTTGTATCCTTCTGAACAGACTGAGTAGCAATGGTTGTAAACCTCTCTTAAATGTTTTATAAATTTTTTGCCTGAAACCACTGGACTGGGGCTTTTTTTTAGTTGGGAGTGTTTAATTATATCTTCAATTTCCTCAAATATTGTGGTCTGTTTTAAATGTCAATTTCTTCTTGTGTTAAGATTGTTGGTTCCTAGGATTTCAGAAATTCATCCATTCTCTTAGGTTTTCAATTTTTAATAGAGATAGATTTTTTGAAGTATCCCATAGGATTGTCTGGATCTTTCTTTTCTGTGATGTGTTTCCCCTTTCATCGCAAATACTAGTGGATTTGGAGTTGCTCTTTTTTTTTTTTTTTTTTTTTTTTTTTTTTTTTCTTTTTTTTTTTTTTTTTTTATTTTTTCAAAGAACCTCTTTTGGATCATTGATTTTATGTATTGTTTTCTTTGTTTCTATTCTTTGATTTCTGTCTGATTTTTGTTATTTCTCATGTGCTTGTTAGGTTTTGGGTTCATTTGTTGTGTCTCTCAAGTATTTTAGCTGCCTGTTAGACCATTACTTGTTCCCTTTCTGTTTTTTTATGTGGGCACTTAGGGCTATAAATTTCCCTCTCAACTGCTTTAAATACCCATAGGTTTTGTTGTGTGTCATTGCTTTTTCATTCAGTTCCATGAATCTTTATTTCCTTCATTATTGAATTTCTTCCCTGACCCATTCATTGTTCAGGATTGTGTTGTTTAGTATCCATGTGTTCTTGTGGCTAGTTGGACTTATTCTGGTGTTCATATTGAGCTTTATTGCACTGTGGTCTGATAGAATGCATGGAATAATTTCTATCCTTTTGTATCTGTTGAGATTCCTTTTGTGCCCCAGTATGTGGTCGATTTTGGAGAATGTTCCATGAGGTGCTGAGTAGAAAGTATATTCTCTGCTATTTGGGTAGAATATTCCGTAGATGTCTGTGAGGTCCATTTGGTGTATTGTATTGTTCAATTCTGATGTCTCTCCATTTATTTTTTGTCCTGTTGATCTATCCAAGGGGCTCAGTGGGGTGTTGAAGTCTCCCATTATTATTGTGTTAGGATTAATCTGTGTCTTAAGGTCCTGCAGAGTTGTGTTTATAAAGTTAGGAGCACTAGAGTTTGGTGCATAGACATTTAGGATTATGAAGTCTTCATGGTTCATTGATCCTTTGACAAGGATGTAATGGCTCTCTTTGTCTCTTCTGATTAATTTTACTTTGTGATCTATTTTGTCTGATATTAGAATAGCCACTCCTGCTTGTTTCTTAGTACCATTTGCTTGGAATATTTTTTTTCCATTCTTTCACTCTAAGGTGGTGTCTATCCTTGAGGGTGAGATGGGTTTCTTGCAGACAGCATATGGAAGGGTTCAGTTTCCTAATCCATTCTCCCAATCTATGCCTTTTGATTGGGGAGTTTAGACCATTAGTATTTAATGTTATTATTTGAGAGATGTGTGTTGCTTCCTTTTACCTTATTTTTGGTTTGCATTCTTCGTCTAGGTTTATATGTACTCTTATGATTTTGTTGCTTTCTCTCTCTTTAATTGCTTAGGGATAGTTGCTTCTTTCCTCTGTTCTTTGGATTGCTTCAAGGATTTTCTGAAGTCTTGTTAGTGTCTATTCTTAGACATGTATTCTTTCATCTTGTTTATGTTGTGAAAGATTTTTCTTTCTCCATCTATAATTGACATTTTTGCTGGATATTGTAGTCTGGGTTGACATCTAAAGTCGTTTAGCACAGGGAATACTTTGGTCCATGTTCTTCTAGCTTTCATCATTTGGGCTGAGAAATCAGCTGTGATTCTGATGGGCTTCCCCTTAAATGTAACTTGTTGTTTTTCTCTTGTGGATTTCAGTATTTTGTCTTTGTTTTGAGCATCTAGTGTTTTTTAGCAATGATATGGCATGGGGAGGTTCTTTTCTGGTCCTGTCTATTTGGTGTTCTACCTGCCTCTTGTATTTGTATGGGATTGTCTTTTTTCAGTTTGGGGAAATTTTCTTCTATTATCCTGTTGAAGATCTGGTCAATAGTGTTGTCTTGGGACTCCTCTCCCTCCTCTATCCCTATGATTCGGAGGTTTGGTCTATTCGTAGTGTCCCACATTTCCTGGTTGTTCCACTCTTGTGTTTTTTTTTTTTTTTAATTTTTCATAATCTTCCTTGCGCTTTCTAGTTGCTCTGTATTATCCTGCCGGTCTGATATTCTTTTTTCTGCTTCTTCCATTTTTTTTTTTTTTTTTTTCCATCCTTTCCTGATGGTTGTATGAATGTTCAATATCCTTTTTCATTTCATCCTGTGATTTCTTTAGATTTTCCATTTCCCTCTGGAGCCTTTCTTTCTCATCTTGTTCCTTGGTCATTTTCTTTTTTCATTTCAGCCTGGGATCTTTTCAGTGTTTCAACTTCTTCCAGAGTTTGTGATTTTCTCCCTCTAGGTCCTTGAGTTTTTCAGTCTCTCCCCATAGTTCTTTCCACCGTTTGTCATTATCTCTTTCTAGGTCCTTCCTGAGTTTTTCATTCTCTTCCCTTAGTTCTCTTATTTCTTTGGATGTGTCTATAGTTGTTTTTACAAGGTTGGTGTCTTGGCTTCTTTCCTCAGATATCTCATTATAGGGATCTTCTGTAGGGTTGGTTGAGTTCAGTGTGGATTTATTATGAGCTTTTCCCATGTTGTTTTTTCTTTGTGTCTTTGGCATGTGGATTTGTCTGTTTGTTTCTTTGACTTCTGGGACCTCAACTTGGCTGCACAGATTATAATCACTAAGGCTCCACCTGTTGGGTCCTCTGCACCAGAGCTCCACCAGGATGATGTGGAGTGGGGGTTGGGTTGGGTTGCTACTTTGGCCCAATCTCCAATCTCTGGTAGGCCCTCAAGGGTCCAGGCAGGTCTGCCTTGCCTCACTGGAAACTCACTGACTCCAAGTGGGTGTCTGGAGTCCAAGCTGGGAGTTCCGGGGGCTGATGGTGTGGCCCACAAGGGCGCCTTGACTCACCAGAACCTCACTGTCTCTGGGGGAGTGTCTGGAGTCTGAGCTGGGAGTTCCGGGGGCTGATGACGTGGTTCACAAGGGCACCTTGACTCTCCAGAACCTCACTGACTCTGGGCGGGTGTCTGGAGTCTAAGCTGGGAGTTCCGGGTGAGGATGGTGTGTCCCACAAGGTCGCCTTGACTCTCCAGAACCTCACTGACTCTGGGCGGGTGTCTCTAGAAATCTTATACACATGACTCCTGGGTAAAAGTATGCACATCGAAGATAATTGACCATAAGAAAAGAACATACCCTGATTGTGTCTGTTTCATCTATAATGTATTTTTTTTTGTCTTGCTATGGTATTTAGACTAGGGATAATGTGGGAGAGAATAATTTGCCTGGCATGGTGGTGCACACCTTTAATCCCAGCACGTGAGAGGTAGAGGCAGGTGGATCTTTGTGAGTTCAAAGCCAGCCTGGTCTACATAGTGAGTTCCAGGCCAGCTAGGGCTACAACAGGGAGACCCTGTCTCAAAAAGATTGAAAAAATAATAATTGAGTGACAGTATCTTTGAATTGTGTGCAATACAGACAATAATGACTTATTCATGAGAGTACGAGTGTGTGTGAGTAGGCGTCATAAGGAAACACAACTGGAAATAAAATTTTGGATGAGACTTGGAAATTTACTATAGCTCTTTCATTTCTCTACCACTTGGCAAATTCTAAAATTTAGAGAGTATCTAGAAAATACTTGGTTAAAGGGGAAGATAAATGCATGTAACATTCAGCTATGGAAATGAGGATTCGGCAACCTGGCTTCCCAAGGACTATTAGTGGATCTTAGAGAGTGAGAAAAAAATCTCTGCTTAGACCAATGGAGCACAGAGGAACCCCATATTTTTATGATGTTATGGTGGCAGTGATTGGGGGACACTTTCTAGTAGGACAGGCACATCCAAATCCAAGGTAGCTATTGACTCATTTCTTACTTGGAAGAATTGGTAATAGAAAGGTGACAGTTTCTCTACCTTTGCTTACCTACAGACATCGCCTTCTGTGGACCAGAATCTCTCTCTTTTACCTGTTGGAAAGAAAGCTTTGTTCTACTAGTACTTTTCCTTCTCTCTTGAACCACTAAACATTCCATCTAAATAGAAAATTCCATCAATGTAGCATATGAATAAGTCAATTCTACTGATATCTTGCTATCTTTAATTCCTTCTTTTAAAAAAAAAATTAAAGACAGTCTTGCTCTGTTGCTCAAGACTGGCATGGAAATCTCAATCCTTGTGTCCTAGTCTTCTGAGTGTTGGGATCACAGGGGGTGCAACTTCATGTCTGGCTCCATTTTTTATTTAAACCACTCTAATTAGGACTTCTTGCCTACCAGTCTTTTAAAAAATTACCTTTTCATGGTCACTAACAACATCCACATTTCAATATCCCATGTCTACCTTTTAGTCTCAATCTGTAGTGTTTTGACAGTTGTCATGGCAAATCTTGACCCCTTTGAAATTCATTTATTTATTTATTTATTTATTTATTTGTTTGTTTGTTTATTTTTGTATGTGTATGTGTGTACTGTCTGCATGTAGGTTTGTGCACCCATGTCGTGCAATGCCGCGGAGGTCAGAAGAGGGTCTCGGATTCCCTTGGAACTGGAGTTCTCCTGGAATTGGAGTTACAGACGGTTCTTAGCCGCCGTGTGGGTGCTGGGGATCGAACCCAGGTCCTCTGCAAGAGCAGTTGGTGTTCTTAACTGCTAGGCTATCTCTCCAGCCCCCTGAAATTCTTTCTTTACGTGGTTTCTGGGACTCTCTACTATCCTAGAATTCCGTAAATGGCTGTCACCATCTTGGGCAGAGGTCGGAGGAGTCCATCCCTGGACCCTGTATGGACACGAGGAAAGCTCCACCTTTTCTGAAGTGACCCCTCAACCTGTTTGCTCTGTAAAGAAGCCCTATTCAACTCTTAGAATCTTCCAAGCTGTGGTCTTGGAGTCTTCCTAGCTTTGCCTTTAGGATGGTGGGAGGTAGAGGTGGGCACCTTGTGCACCCGTGCCACCCAGAATGGATTTTAGCAACATTTCCCCATTCTGTTTTCTCTATCTAGATAGTAGACATTTCAATGTTGCCAGGTCCAAAACTTAATTTTTGCCCCCTCTCTGCCAATGCTTACTTTATTCTTTCCCTTTACAGTACAAGCCCTTAGCTCATCTCTCAGCAAATCCTCTTGACCCTCCCTTCCAAGTGTTTCTAATCACAGAACTCACCACCTTCACTGCCATCGCCCTTCAAGCCTCTACCAGTGCATTCTGGATCTGACAGTCATTTCCTAGGTTGTGGTCTTGAGTTCACGATTATACACCTGGAATCTGTTCTCTGAAGGAGAGCAACAGAAGTCAGATCTTGTCAATCTTGTGCTCAAAGCCCTCCAATGGATCCCACAACTCTTTGTATCACTTGGGGTAAGAGCTAGCACCTTTATGTGGCCTCCCAGGGGGCTGCATGGGACGGACTCCATCTCACCTCTCAGCCGTTTCCTGACAAGGTCACCTCTACCTGCACTAGCTTCCTCGTAGGTATTTGAAACTTCAGGAGCTTGTTCCTTCAGCCCTTACATGTGCTTCTCCCTCTACACTCTTCTACACTGTTTCTTTTCCAACTACTTTGAATTCCACTGTCTTAATAGTGTTGGTTACCTAAGCCATTCTCTTTTATGGTTTGCAATTTCCTTCCCATATTCTACTTTGTTTTTCCACAGCAGTCTTCCAGTACTAACATACTTTTCTAACCCAATTTTCTTACACATTTTGCTGTTTATTTTTAATCTCTTTTAACATATGTTCCATATGGATAGGTCTCTTGAATTGCTTTGTTCACTGATACATCCCAAACATAAAAACATCGCTGTAACTTACTGTATACACAAGGGAACAAGTCATTGTGATTACAGATCATGAACATAACAAAAGATGCAGCCAATGCTTTGATATACTAAAGTGAATAGATATTGAATTTAAAACATCCATGTAGGAAACACTTGCTAAAAGAAGAATTAGCCTTGAAATAATAATCAAAAGCAAGACACAATTTAAGACAAGCAAGGAGCCAAAGAGATGGCTCAGTGGTTAGGTTAAGAGCACTTGTTGCATAATCATGAAGACTGGATTCCAGCCACCTGTGTAACAAGCTGGGTATCCCCTGCAAGCCTTCTTTTCAGTGCCAGGGGTGGCAAAGATGGGAGGATCACTGGGTATTGCTGGCTTCCCATCTAGCTAACAAAACCTAAGTTCCAAGTTCAGGGAGAGATTCTGTCTCAAAGGAATAGGTGGAGAATAATAGAGGGGAACACTTCTGGTCTGTGATTCATGCACAGATAATTGTGTCTGCACATACACATGTGAATACACAAATCACATGCAAATAAGTAAATAATAAATAAAAAAAATGTTTGGTCTTTTTGAGACAGGGTCTCCCTATAGCTCTGACTGTCCTGGAGTGCTCGCTATGTAGACCAGGCTGGCGTTGAACTCACAGAGATCCACCTGCCTCTGCCTCTCAAGTGCTAGGATTAAAGGCGTGCACCATCAGGCCTAGCTAATAAATGCATTTTTTTAAGAAAAAAACTAAGACTTGAAAAACAACAAAGTAAAAACCTGTAGGAATAAAACAAAAATAGCCTTTGAAACTAAAGAGCTCAGTGAAATCCTCATAATCAAATAAACACATTTAAAAAGAAACCAAAACACCATTGTTCATCTAACATTTGCCACAAAAGGAATGACAATACACTCTGCAAAATTGTGGGGATTGATTTTTATTTCTTAAACATGTTTTATTTAAATCATAGTCTTATATTGCTTAAAGTATATAGTTACTTTTCAATACTTTTAAATTGATTTTATACATTGTTAAAATTTTATCTATTTATTTTATTTTATGTGTATGAGTGTCTTGCCTGCATGCATAGAAGTACACCACAGGCATACAAACCTGTGGAAGGCAGAAGTGGGTGTTGGATCCCCTGGAACTGGAGTTTTAGACAGATGTTGGCTGAGAAATGAATCCAGATCCCCTGCAAGGGCAGCATGTGCTCTTAACTGCTGAGCAAGCCCCAGCCTGTACTTTAATATCTAAAAATACATTTTGATTTTCTAGAGTCCTATATTACTTTTCATGAGACACCTAGTGTTGTATACATTAAAAGTCACTGTAAATTATATTTTCTATCAGTAATAGGTAGGATTTTATGAGATGCCAGGGAAGCTCTAAATTCTATGTCTTCAAGGGCAGTTAAGAATTTGCCATGACCCCATGAGGTAGCATAACATTAGTTTCCCAGAGTGATAAAAGTCAGCAATTGTCTATGTCCCAAGTATAATGTAGTCCAGTATTTTATTCAATGATTATCCTTTGAACATAGTGGGGTGGTGACTCATTAGACAGTCTTTTCAAGGTTCCCTTAGAAAAGACCAAAAAAAAAAAAAAAAAAGAAATTGCCCTTCCTGGTGCATAATCCAGTCTGACTCCAGTTGATGTATTTCCATTTCAATTGCTCTGTTCCACATCCTGTCCTTGATGTGATTGTGGAGGTGGGTGCCAACATTTCTGAACTCTATTATTTGTGACCTGTGTTGTCCTATCTCTAAGAGTATCACCAATAAGATGTCATTGGACAAGGCACTGCATTCTCAACTGCAACCATGTTGTGGATCAAAGGCAATATGACCTAAAGATTAAAGTCATTTCACTTCACTGGGACTAGTTGTTTAAAAATGGTTATATTAGCCTGATGCACTGAGACTATACTTTGACAGAAATTCTTTTTGGATTATAAAGGCTTTGAATTTTGTTTTGCTGCTTGTGGTAATTTTTGTTTTCTTTTTCTTTCAGGGTATATAAGAGACATTTCCTTCCATCAGGCCTTCGTCAGCTGACCTTGGAAACCCTCATGAGATGCTTTCTTTTAATGCAAATTTGCTCTGCTTTCCTCTGTATACCTTAGCTTCAAAACTGCCCACCCGCTCGTCTGAGCAGTTAGGGATGGCCACTTTCTTTTTGTTATTAGTTATGAATGTTTTGAGGAGTGGATTACTGACTTATAATCTCTACTGCCAGCAAAATGTTACTTTATTTTTTCTAATTAGTTTTGCTTCTTATTAGAAAGATAATTAGAGTATATTAGTAAGCTAGAGAAAGGGAGTCACTTGACATCTTCAGGGTGGTGAGGGCTAAGGGTTCTGCAGGCTTGTGTCTCTCTTCTAGAGTAATTTTTAGCTAATTGCCACATCAGGTTTGGAGAAGCTTTGAAGTCTTTTTAGATTTAAATTCCTACTTTCTCAATCTAGGTTACAAATGTGCTCAAAAGGGAAACAAATCTCATACTTTTATATACAAATTTATAAATAAAATTTGAACTACTTCTGTATAAGTGGGTCATTTTTTATTTTTAATAAAAAGCTCTTGAAAGCTCTGCTTTTACTATTCCTTTCCACAGTCTGTCTAGACCAAACGTGGGAATGCAGTCACCTTTGTATCTTCCTTTGGTTTTTGTATTTGTTAGTATATACCCCCTGATCTTCAGACTGGGAAATTTGTTGCTGAAAGGCCAATTCTTCTATAAAAATTAACTAGGCACAAATGTCGACAGCTTGATTGATTCGTAGGTTTGTTGGAAACTTGTTTTGTCTGTGTTCTGTGCAACCTATTTCCTCTTGCTAAATCAATAGGCTTTCCTACTCCATTTCTGTGACCTTGAACCAGTTCATAGTTCCTAAAGTTCAAGAATATTGATTTCTATCTTTTGTAATTCAGTCCTGCAACCCTTTTACATCTTCCATGTTGTGCTGTATTTAGTCTTTCATAGACTAAAGGTTGGAGGAGCCATCTCTCAGATAGATGGATAGATAGATAGAAAGAAAGATAGATAGATAGATAGATAGATAGATAGATAGATAGACAGACAGAGTTTCTTGGTAGCTGAACAATCAATAGTACTTTGCAGCATTAAGAGCTAATCTCTTTTATCAGCTGCTCTATTAAAATTAACTTTCCAAATCTCTGTATTTGAGGAAACACTGGAATCTGAGCTCTTGGGCCATGACACATGACTGGCCAATGGCTCCATGCAGAAAGCACCATATTAGGTGGGGCAAAGGTGACAGAACAGATGGTGTCCAGGCAGTTTCTCTGAAATAAAAATTGCAGATATTCTTGGTCTCCCTGCTCTCTGCCAACTGGAGCTGTGTTAGTGCTGCTGACACTAATATAAAACGTTTGGTCCATTTGGAATCCTTGTTGTTGCCTTATATGGGGAAAACTAAATCCCTCTGCCCATGTTGGAAACACCGCCAGACCCATTGTAAATGTGTGCCAGTAGCAGGCATTTCACTGTTGTGGCAAGCAGCCATTTCAGCCCCACACCTGCCAGCCTAGTTTCCTCACAGACGTGTTTTGATTTTTGTGTCCTGAATTGATATTCCTCACCACTGTGATTTCCACTATGTAGCCAGGAGTAGTGGAAGGGATGGATCCTTTCTTCCTTTGGGGCTCTTGGGGAAGTTAGTGTCAATATTTCTTTGCTACATGATGTTTCCTTCACTTCCAGACAGATATTGTTCAAGTGTCTGGTTCCACTTAAAAAAATTGTAAGTATGGAAAATTTCTTGACTTCATGGCTGAAATTGCACATTTGTATGGGTTGTAAACACCTTTCTTGAACAATTTCTTAAAGTATTTAGTCAGAGTTACTAGGAAAGGAAAACTGCTGGCCGATGGAGCCTGCTATTTGACATTTCATATTTCACCACCCATGTTGAGTCATTGGAATAACATTTGACTCATAGGTAACTCTGGATAGTAAATCCCAAAGTCCCAGCCTCCATTTCAATGCTTTTAAAGTCCTTTCTTTTCCTGGGAAAGAAATGAGTTGTTATAAAATAATTCATATGTGATAGAAACATTAGTACAGATAGGTGGCTAATTAACAAATGAGCACATTTTAGGTTTTCTTCCTATATGCTCACAGTTAAACTTTGGTGCACGTTCTTCTGGATCCTTTCTTGTGTATCTCATGATAACTTGCCACAAGGTACCTGTAGACACTTGTGTAATGGTTGGATGAGGGGCCACACCTTGATAAGATGTCTTAATCCATTCAACTTGCTTTTGCAAAGTTCCTTAGACTTGGTAGTTTGCTAACAAGACACTTATTCCTCGTATTTCTGGAAGTTGGGTGTCCAAGATCAGAGAACTCACAGATTTGCTGTCTGATGGAGGTTGACTTTCTGGCTGAGAGCACCTCTTGGTGTATTCTCTATGGTGTGAGAGGCAAGGCTCTACCTTGATCCTCTTGTATAGGATACTACTTTCATTCACAAAGGCTCTATCACCCTCTAAAGTTTCAATTTCCTGTGTTGAGGGTTTCAACATATGACTTGGTTGGGAGGGGGGCAATATATTAGTTACATTGCTGTGACAAAAACAGTTTAAGGAAGGAAGGGTTTACTTTGTGTCATGGTTTAAAGAAACATTCTGTCCTGCTGGGGAAGACACCCTGGAGGTGGAGTTAAAGGCAACTGTGAACCACTGATGTGGGTGCTGGAAACCAACTTTCATTCCTCTGCAAGAACAATATGTGCTCTTAACTACTTAGCCATCAGCCCCAGTACAGGCATTTTGATATATGTAGTTAAATTCCTTCTCAAAAGTAGCATCAGTGTTTATCACCACCAGATGTATAACAGTGTCTACAAATGCCTTCTCCAGTACATTTAATCACTTTTAAATCTTTGCCTATAAATTGAGTTAAAAATATAATTACAGAGGTTAACTTTTTCTCATATGCTTACTGTGCAGTAGCTTCTGCTTTGGGGGAGAGAAGGAGAATATAGGATATATATATATATATATATATATATATATATCTATACTAGTTAATTTGCAAAGAACTCTTAATGATAAGGCATAATGCTGTAGCTTTATTCTAATTTTATGAATATTTTAGCATTAAAATCAGTATCCAAGTCTTAAGTACCTATATATTTATACTTATCAGTCTTTTTCTTTAGTTTCTTATTGGTTTGATGAATTTTATTTTTTTAATTTTATTTATTTACTTTTTTTGTATGTGTATGAATGTACTGTGCATGTAGGTCTGTGCACCTGTGCCGTGCAATGCGAGGAGGTCAGAAGAGGCATCAGTTCCCCTGGAACTGGAGTTAAAGACGGTTCTCAGCTGCCATGTGGGTGCTGGGGAATCGAACCCGGGTCCTCTTCTTAAGAGTGGACTTTACCGCTAGGGGCCATCTTCCAGCCCGATGAATTTTAATATATACACACATTTAAGGGGCTGGAGAGATAGCCTAGCGGTTAGAGCGCGACCGCTCTTACAGAGGAAGCCGGTTTCGATCCCAGCAAACCCACATGGCGGCTAAGAACCGTCTGAAACTCCAATTCCAGGAGAACCCCAGTTCCAGGGGAATCCGACTCTCTCTGACCTCCGCGGCGTTGCACGACACGGGTGCAAAACTTTCATGCAGAAAGATACATTCAATCACATACAGAAATAAATAAATAATATATATAATAAAAAAAATTTAAAAAAAAAAAAAAAAAATTATTTACACACATTTAAACAGACTTGGCTGCTGGCCATTGTTAACTAAACAAAGGATACCCTTTTCTTGCTATACTTAGAGAAAACATCTCAGTCCTTTTATGACATAGCCTTGAGTGGTTGCTTTGTGTTTTTACACTATAAATATGTCTTAGGGTCTCTAAATACCCTGTTTGGGTTGAAAGAAGGTGTTGGATTTTTTTGTTTTTCAGTGCTGGTTAAAGGCCTGGGCATGACTGAAGAGTGTTCTGCCACTGTGCTATACCTCAAGTCCTTGGTTTCTCCAGATAAGGTTGTGCTTTTTGTTCAGGCTGGCCTTGAACACATGATCCCACTGTAGCCGCCCCCCCCCAACCCCCAAGTCCTGGGATTACAGACATGTACCACCACTCTTGGCTAACACAGAATTCTTTCTTTGGATTGAATTTTTTAAGTCTACAATTTGGTTGACTTTCAGAAAGTATTTCTAGGAAATTATATTGTAGTTGTAGTAAATGTAGCTATTTCCCCCTCAATAAAGTACTCAAGACTTATGAATATCAAGAAGTAAAGTTGAAATTCAAAGTTTTATGATATTCCAGGTTAAAATGTACAATCGAATTTGGAAAGCACATGGCCACAGAAACAGTGCCCATAAATGCTTAATTATAAATTTCAGGCACTAAGTAAATGTGTTATAATTAGCTGCACCTATTTATTATATTATTTAAATGTGTATGAGTGTTTTGCCTGACTGCATATAAGAGAACCTGTTGCTGCTGGGCATGGTGGCACACGCTTTAAGTTCTTGCACTCTGGGAGAGCAGAGCAGGCGGATCTTTGTGAGTTTCAAGGCCAGCCTGGTTAGCAGAGTGAGTTCCAGGAAGCTGGGGCTACGGGGACCTGTCTCGAAAAGACATAAAAAAAAAAAAAAAAGAAAAAAAAAAAAAGTACCTGTGTGTTCAGTGTCTGCAGAGGCCGGAAGAGGGTGTCAGATCCTGTAGAACTAGAGTTATGGATGGTTGTTAGACACAATGTGGGTGCTGGGAAGTGAACCTGGGTCTTCTGCAAGAGCATTCAGTGCTGGAGACATCTCTCCAGCCCCTACCTATTATTCTCAAGTAAAGATGCATTTGGAAATCTGTCTGCCAGAAGAGGGAATTAGCATTGTGTCAGAACTATTCATAGACAGAAAAAAAAATAGTTAAGGAGGCTGTGGGATCTTTGATTTTTTTTTTTCTCAAACTAGAGCACACAGTAACTAGCTCTGGGCTGATGTGCAAGAATATTGGAGAGCTGCATAATACATTTACATGAGGATAAAAAAATACGCCTTTCAAGTAACCATAAAGATTGCAGAGAATAGATATATTTTAAGCCATTTCTTTAAGGAATAGACTCTGTTTAGGAATGCTTTTCTCTTTCAAATGTGTCATTGTTTTATGTTTAAAAAAGCATCACAGAGAAAGGATTATTTTATCTGCTCACAGAATTACAGGCTCACAAGTAGGATTTTTTTTTTAAAGCAAATGGAGAGGCACAGTCATTACATTTATTGCCATGATATTGTGCCATCTGCTGGGACAGAGGATTCAGGGAGACCTTACTGCAGCACGCACAGCCTCTAGTCAGCTAATTTGTCACAGCCCCTTGGCTTTGCTGCTGAGCTTAGGAGCATGTTCAAGAGCTGTCTTTCTGTCTATTCCCAAAGATCCCTGGCTGCAGCAGAGCCATGGAGAAAGTGACATTTTGTTCACTACAGAAAGCTAAGCAAGTGACCATCACTGGATTATGAATTAGACATGTTAATGTTTGTGTTTTGGAAATCAGGATTGTGCTAGAATGAGCAGAAATTGTAGCTTAGTACCAAGAGAGAAGACACAGGGAAAAGATATTTAAAACTGGACATTTTTTTTTTTGGTCTTTTTGAGACAGGGTCTCCCTATAGCCCCAGCTGTCCTGGAGCTCACTCTGTAGACCAGGGTAGCCTTGAACTCACAAAGATCCATGTGCCTCTGCCTCCCAAGTGCTAGGATTAAAAGTGTGTGCCACCACGCTTGGCTAAAACTGGACATTTTGAATTAAGAAAACTCAGGTATCACTATTAAAGTAATTCTAGTCTATATGGGTAGGGAGACATAAAAGGAGTGGAGCCATTGGGATCGGATTCCCATGCGTGGTCACAATGAGAACTTCCACATTTCCCTGAGTCTTTACTGATATTTTCCTGTTCATGTGACCCATCAAGCATAGCAGGGGCCACTGCTCACCTCTGTTTCTTGGGAACCTGAGCTGATGAATGTGCCATCTGCTCTTGAACTTGCCCTACAGCAAAGGAATACCAATGTGCTGGCTACCTCACACTGGGCGGTTTGATGCTTTCTCCAGGAAATGGCATGCTTTTTTGTTGTTGAAGTAGGGTCCTACTTTGTTACTCCTGCTGGTCTCTAACTCATGAGCTCAAGTGATCCTGCCTCAGCCTAGAGTAGCTGGGATTGCAAATATACACCACCGTGTCCAGCTGACATATGCACTTTCTGTTTGTATTTAATTTTGTACATGTGTGTAAGCAAATGCAGGTGGCTGCATTCAACAGCACAAGGGTGAGGATCAGAGGTCAAATGTGGGGAGTTGGTTCTCTCCCACCTCGTTGAGGCAGGATGTCTCTTGTTTCTGACAATACGCTGAGTACTCCAGGCTGGCTGGTGCGTGAGCCTCCGTGATTCTTCTGTCTGAGCCTTCCATCTCCTCATAGGGTGCTAGGATTACAGACAGGTGCCACCACACATGCCTTTTTATATGGATTCAAAGGCTTGAACTTGGGTAATCAGGCTTGTGCCGCTACCACTTTAACCTCCTGAGGCACATAAAAGAATGTCCCTGTCCCTTTCGTTACATTCATAAGAACAAATTAAGTGGTCATCTCTGTCTTTTTTTATTGGCATGTAATATTTGTATAAAATAATAAATTTCATTGTAACATTTTCACATGTGTGCATTCACCTCCAATTAACCTTTTTTTTGGTCTTTCCCTTCTATATCATTAAGGAGAGTTAAAAACAATTCTACAATGTTCTCAGAAGAAGAAATTTAGTACATTTGTAAATAAGACTGATGACTACCCCAAGAGTTTAAGACATGCGCACGGAAGTTTGAATTAAAGATGCACAGAAATGTGAGATAACAGCTGATACCTAGTTCAGGTCAAACCCTGATAAGGAGCTGGGATATACCAGCTCACTCCTGTGCTAGGCCTGGAGACTATTGGGAGGTGCAAATCACCCATAATGATATCCATGCTGGGAATGTGCCCAGGTGGCAGAACACTTGTGTGGTAGGTGGGAAACCCTGGATTTCATACCCAACACTATACAAAACAAAAATTTCTCATTTAAATTAGAGACATATACACAAATGCTAGGTAAAATATAAGGTAAGAACTATCTGAAAGGATAAAACAAATGCAAGATACAGACAAATCCTAACATGTTTTGTGTATCATCTCAAGTATCAGGGGCTTTTGAAAGGCTTTATATAAGAAAAAAATGAACCTGACTAGATGTTAGTTTTAAATTATGAGTGATTCATGGAAGACATGTTTGTGGATGTCAACAAAGGCAGAGTGTAGAGTTAGGGAGTTAGAGGTTGCTGAATCAGTCCCAGTGACCAGAGCTAGGATTTCTAAGCCTGCACAGTGTGTGTGGCTATAGAGACGGATCACACATGTGGAATTTGTAGGATAGACTTTGTAAGTGACTAGCGGTGGAGAGAAAGTAACAAGTCAGAGATGGGTTTCATATGTCTGGGAGAATACACTGAGGGTGATATGACTATAAAGAGAAAATCTGGGACATTTCAAAGGAAAAGAGCCACAGTGTAGTCAAAAAGAGCCGCAAAGACTATAAATTTAAAACCTATCTAATCTCTTGTTCAATGCTATGCTCCCAGCTCATATATGGTGCCCAGATAATAGCCATTCAACAGGGGTTTGGTAAATGAATGGATTGAGTGGAGAAGTAAGACTGTCATAGACGGGAAGGCACAAGCACAGTGTTGGCTGGTGAGAGCTTGGGGGCCGAGAACTGGAGGAAAGTACACCGTAGTGATGGGTGGTGGAAGGGTGTGTTGGAGGAGGAAGAGAAAGAGAGAGATCATGGGGCCAAAGTGGATGCTGCCGAGTATAAAAGGAGACGGGAGGGAAGTTGCAGAAGGGAAGAGACACCCAGGAAGAGCTTTTCACATTCGGGATTTCTCAGAGGTAGTTGCCATTTCTCCCTGTGACTGTCAAGGACGGATGCACCCTTGTTCTAAGAACATCAGGTGAAACTGGACAGCTCTAAATAATCCCAGATCCCGCTATGGGGGACCACCTACACAGACCGAAGAAGCTCTGGATTTGCCTGTGCCGGTGCGTGAAGGATGTTGCCAAACCTGTCCTTTAATTGCTATGGATGCTTAGCAGTGCCCTGAACAGTAACCCTTTGGAAGAGAGTGGAGAACCACTTCAGCTTCTGGGAGATAATAGAGTCCACCCTGCTGTTCACTAGAGTTGAGACCTTGGCTAAATCTCTTGCACATCTACCACACAGGAGAGCCTTTTGACAGCTGATGGGATAGATACATACTGTTAGGTGAACGTGAAGTCAAGGTAGAGGAATGGCAGGGCAAGTGTCAAAGTGCTCAATGAAACTGTACTTTCAGTCCCGTCCTCCCTTAATAAGCACCTTTGTTCTTCTTTCTGTCACTGTTTCAGAGACTCCCTGGCATGTGCACATGCGGCCCTCGACGGCCCTTTTCCCTCATCCTTGTGGAGCTCATAGGCAGGAATTCCACTTCCATAATCCTCCATTCCACCACACAAATACACTTTTCTCCCCAAATGTATGGACATTCTTTTGGATTTTTTAAAGAGACAATGGTGAGAAAGGACTGTCTGGTTCAGTCTCCTATACCTTATTTCTCTCTCTCTCTCTCTCTCTCTCTCTCTCTCTCTCTCTCTCTCTCTCTCTCTTTCTCTTCTTTGTTCTTTTTAAGCGGCAGGTCTTCCTTGTAGCCAGCTGGCTGGAACTCACTCGTAGTATCCAGGTTGTGCCTTGAAATCTACAGAGATCAGCCTCACCTCTGCCTCCTGCAATCTGAAATTTAAGGTGTGTCCACCACACCCGGATCTATACCTTGTTTCTATGGTATAACAGGAAGGATTAGAATTGGTGAAGCCAGTGAGGAATTAAAGATCATCTGAGAAACAACTTAAAGTGTTCAACATTATTAATAAATTAAGGAAATGCCAAATTAAACAATCTCAGATTATCATTCTCACTACAATACGGCAGCCAAATTTCAAGAAAACAAAAGAACAGGATGCTGAGAGGTTATGTGGGAAAGGGGGAACACTTCATCACTGCTGGTGGGAATGCAAAGCTTGTAGCAACCACTATGGAAAGCAGTGGAGAACCTTAAAGACTCAAAAAAGCCTTACAACCTGACCCAGTCATACCACTTCCTGGGTATATACCCAAAAGACTCATCTACCACAAAAGCCAATGCACTAGGTTTTATTGCAGCTCTCTTCACAATACGCAGAGCTAGGAAATCAAAACCAAATGCCCTCAACTGATGAGTGGAGGACAAAAATGTGTACATCTACACAATGAGTACTATTCAGCAGTAAAGAAAGATGGCATTATGAATTTTGCAGGTAAATGGGTGGAGCTCAAAACCATTATGCTGAGTATGAAGTAACACAGTCCCAGAAAAAACAAAATGGAGAATAGTTTCCATCGTTTGTGGATGTTAACACCAAAATCCCCAGATTGAAAGGCAAGCTGAACAACATTATTGTAATATATTTCTGTTTATCTGAAAGCAATTATGTGTTTATAATGTGAATCTCTCAAGGGGTCTAGAATCATTACAATTATTTTGACTCTGTAATTACTGTATATGGTGGTGGAGAGTATGTATCATATTTTAGAGTAAATATAAAATTAATGGAGGAAAATGTGAATTCCTAAGCATAAAAAAAGACTGAAAGATTCAGGACAGTGCATGATCTGGGGGGGCAGAGAGGGAAAGGGGAATATGCCTGAACCGAATTGAAAAATGATCCCTGAAATACACAAAACATCAATAAAAAAATCTGATGAAGTGATTTGATCACTTTGTGTGTTGTGCCAGCCAAAAAAAGGGGGCTTGGCAGAGAGTGATGGCACATGCCTTTAATCCCAGCACTTGGGAGACATAGAGGCAGGTGAATATCTGTGAGTTCAAAACCAGCCTAGTCTACATAGCCAGTTCAAGATAGCCGGGGCCACATAGTGAGATTCTGTCTAAAAGAAAGATTTGGGATGCCAACACAGGTAGGTACTTAACACTTGGAGAAAGCAGATTTTAAAGGATCTAGTAAAGGATCATTATGACACTGAAAAATTTCATACATATACTATATATATATATATATATATATATATATATATATATTACATTTTCCTTTGAAGTAGTAATTCTGTCTTTGACATCCCAAAATGATGACATCTAGAGCCAAGGTGATGTTCTACCAAGAGACTCATTGAAAAAGAGCATATGCCAAAAGGTGGAGAGAGGCCCGTTGCTAACGACAGTGTGAAGAGAAGCAAAGGTTGGGGCTGCAGAGATGGCTCAGTTCAATCCTCAGTACCTACATAAAAACTGGGCATGGCCACATACACCTCCATCCCATCCTGTGAGAGAGAGAGACAGGAGAATTGCTGAGGGTTGTTGGCCAGCCAACCCAGCCAAAAAATGGTGAGCTCTAGGTCCAGTGAGAGACCCTGTCTCAAACGAATAAGGTGGAGAGTGATAGAACAGGACACGTCACAGCCCCCTGGCCTCTGCAGGCACATATGCAGGTATACACAAACACACCACGTGAGCGGCGGGGTAGTACTGGATCCAGCCCAAAGGGTAGAGTGAACTGAGTTATATGAGGAGAAAAGGCTGAAGGTAGTGGAGGGCCTTTAAGTCTAGAGCAGGAGCAAGGAAGGGGCCAACCGCTTGAGGCCAAACAGCGATGTTGATGGATGACTCCAAGAAAGCAGAACTCCTTTTCTCCCATTTGCTCCTGTCTTCTCTGTCAAGGAGAGTGATCTTTGGACCGAATAGGGTAGAGTGAACATTGTTAAGAGAAAATTGAAGCCCAAGATGGGTGAAGAGATTATGCAGAGCATGCAGCCCCTGTAAATGAGCCTAAGTTCCTAGCTTTGAATGAATTCCAAAGCAGGGCTCTGAGAAAACTGAATGAGCTTTCCTAGCCAAGCAGAGAGAGCTGGCTCCAGTGGTAGGGAAGGGAGAAAAGCAAGGGGCCCGAGGATAAGCAAATGCTGCGAGCGAGCTGGGAACTGTAGAATCCAGAGTTGGATAGGGTCCTGTTTATCTGTTCAGCCTTGTTCTGATTCATAGTTAAAAGAGCATATGGAGATGTTCTGTGGCTGTTCAGGAACTCATAATAAGCTTAGCTTATCTGTCAAGTATTTTATTCTCTTAATACTTTAGTAAGTCCTTGTGTAGAGATTGCTTTTCAGTTGTTGAAATGACTGGCTCCTTTCTCTTTTTCTTTCATTCCAGAAACACTCTGCTGGTCTTGTAGAGGAAAATAAATATGACACATTTTTTGTTCTTGAGTGCTTATTGTCAATCCCAAGGAAACTATCTGAATTTAGTTATTTGTTTACTTAACAAATGCTAAGTGCAGAAAGGGCAAATACATATTCAGAATAGAACTGAAAGTCATAATTCCCCTTATTGGAAGCAGGGGGAATCTTCCCCACTCTTTCTTTTCTCTTTCAGAATTTGTTTTGCTTTTTCCACGTATGCAAATCTCTTTAAATAAGCATCTGGCCTGCCTCACAATCAGGAGTATTTCCTTCAGGACCAAACAACCATCTCTTTGAAATGAATCATTAAGGAAAACAGGCTCTAAGTCTGTGTCAGAAGACAGATCTTACTCCAGCTGTCCTGACTGCAGATCACTAAACCTACAAAATACAACAGGGCTGCATCTACCCAGCTGTAGACGAGAGCCTTCTCTGTTTCTGCAATCCCTTTAGCAGATTGCCCATGATGTATACCACTTTCTGGTTAAGGTCTTATTCAATAATATTGTTTTGTTTTGTTTGGTTGGCCTTTTTGAGACAGAGTCTCCCTGCAGTCCCAGCTGCCCTAGAAGTTGCTATAAAAATCAAACTGTCCTCAATCTCTTATCTATCTGCCTGCCTTTGCCTCCTGCATGCTAGGATTAAAGATGTGGGCCACTATACTTGGCTTTAATATCACTGCTTTAATTCTCTTTTATCTCTACAGAAATTTTTTCTGGGCGTGGAGATTTTGTTTATAATTTTATTTCCCTTGGTATGTGCCATCTACTCTATTTTTCCAAGTACTGGGCATAGAACATCACATGAAACATAAATCCTACTCTCATGAAAGTTATATTGTAGAAAAAGTCATCTTAATAATAAGAATAATATCTAAATAAATTATATAGCCTACTTTAAGGGATAGATGAAACAAAGCAGGTATAAATAGCAGCATATGAAATCTGGGCTTTGCGAGGACAGTTGGCACCCAAAGGAGAGAGATAAATCATCCCCAGGGTGGTAGACAACTTGATGTTTCAGCTGAAAATTGAAAGAAAAATGGCTTTGAAAATGGTTGCTTTGATAGACTTGACCAGAAAGAAGAAAGAATATCTGAGATGGAGGATGAGGTCAAGAAAATATTAGATTCTAACATCAATAAAAAGCAATGAAATAAGGGGCTGGAGAGATGGCTCTGCCAGGTTTAGAGCACTGACTGCTCTTGCAGAGGACCCAGATTTTTGAATCCCTGCAGTCATATGGTGACTAACAACAGTCTGTGACTCCAGTTCCAGGGCATCTGGCACCCTCTTCTGACCTCCCCAGGCATTGCACGATATGGGTGCACTTATCTGCTGGCAGGCAATACACTCAAACCCATAAAATAAAAATAATACATTATTTTTAAAAGAGAACTAAATAATCTTGACCACAACACTCAGGAACCCTGGGAAGCTACCGAGAGACCAGGCCTAAGACTCTAGAGGTTGTGAGAGCTAAGATAAAACTAAAGGCAAAGAGAATCTAATCTATGAAATTATGAATGCTGGGCATGGTGGGGTACAGCTTTAATCCCAGTACTTGAGAGGCAGGCAGATCTCTATGAGTTTCAAGCTAAACCAAAAAAAAAAAAAAAAAAAAGAAAAAAAGAAAAAGAAAGAGACAGTAATGGACAACTAATTCAAGAGGCTCTTAAAGCCCAGTATAGACATGGCCAGAGAAGATCAATATTGAAGGCTACAAAGCAAAGAATGCAAGCTCACCTACACAAGAAAACATATCCGAACTCTCATCAGCAACCTTAAAACTGGGAAATCATGGGATAACATATTTCAAGCTCTGAAAGTAAATAACTGCTAACCAAGATGATATATGTTTTAAACTTAATGAAGAAATAAGGACATTTTAAGACAACCACAAACTAAGGCAGCTCATGTTCATCTAGCCAGCACTGCAGAAGACACTTAGAGGAATATACACAGAGGAGGAAGAAAGACAATCTCTAACATAAGAACCCAGAAAAGAATAAATTTCAGAAGACTAGATGAACAAAGGAGACATAGGAAGAAATCCATCATGCCCAACACTGCAAACAAGTTTTAATACTAATATGGCAAAAGACAGAACAAAAAACACATCCAACCAACCAGATAATAAAATTACAGGAATTATCTAACATCTTCCAATAATAACTGTAAATGTAAATGACCCCAATTCACCAATGAAGAGACACAGATAAGTAGACTAGATTAAAAAAAAGAAAAAAACTAGATCTAACTATGCTCTCCAGGAAGCATAAGTCAGTAGTAAAGACTCCCAGAGACTGGGGGGCAAAGGATGGGAGACTACAATCTGTAAAGAAAGTGGAACCATAAACAAAACAGCATAAGTAATGTGATATCTGATAAAATAGACTTCAAGCCAAAATTAGTCAGACTACGTAAAGAATGCCACTATTTACCAATAAAGAGGAGAATCTGTAAAGAGGATAGTAATTGTAAATATATGTGGAGGCTCCCTGTTACATAAAACAAGCACTAATAAGTGTAAACGGTCACACACATAATGGTGGACAACTTAATTACTTCTCATCTTTAGTTATCCATCAAAATTAAAAGTCATCAAAGAAATGTCAGAGTTGAGCTGTACCATAGATCAAATGAACCTAATATCTATCTCTAGAATATTCCATCCAACATCCTTCTCAACAACCCATGTAACTGTATCTAAAATATATGTCATTCTATGGGGCTGGAGAGACGGCTCAGTGGTTAAGAGCTTTTACTGCTCTTTCAGTGGACTGGAGTTCAGTTCCCAGCACCCACATGGGCAGCTTATAACTGCTTGTAGCTCCAGCTCCAGGGGATCTGGGTGCCCAATCCTGGCCTGCATGGGCACCATGCACACATTTGCACATACAAACACACACACACACACACACACACACACACACCCAAACAGATAAATAAGTAATAAAATAAATATTAAAAATGTGTGCCACATCCTGAACGACAAAGGAAGTCTTAACAAATAAAAAAGGATCAAATAATTTCCTACATCCTCTTAGAGCATATGAAATAAAACTAGAAATCAATAGCAAGAGAAACTACAGAAACTACACAAATACTTGGAAACTGAACAATACAGATTCAGTGTGAACCTATCAAATTCCCAATGACATTCTTACAGAACTAGAAAAAAAGAATCTTAAAATTCATATAGAAACAGGAAAGACTCCAAATAACAAGTATAATCCTAAGCATAAAGCAGTGCTGTGACATCACAATACCCGACTTCAGACTATACTATAGAGCCATCAGCCCCCAAATAGACATGTAAGGAAATGAAATACAGCAGAGGACTTAGAAATAAACCCATACACACAGCTGTAGCTCCCTAATTTTGACGGCCTGTGTCAGGAGACTAGTGGATCTGCCATTCCAGAAGATGGAGCATATTTAATCCAAAGATCCAAATGGCAGCACTGCACCCTGGGGGAGGTCGAGGAACTGACAACATCTCATTAGTCAGAAGTAGGATTTTTCTTCCCCTCTCTTTGTCCTTCCTCATCCTCTCTTCACTTTCATCTTCCTTTCTTCCTCTACACTCTTCCTGAGTAACACTGTTAGGTTCAACACATTGATCATCGGCTGCAACCTTTGACCTTTTTTTGCACAGATTACTCTAGAACCACATTAGTATCCTTGTTTGCAGGGACAATTCTTATTCTCAGTTTTGGTTGAGTGTGTGTGTATGTGCTCAACGTTTTTCTGTAGGATGGTTAGTACTAGTGAATGGTATTGTAGTGATCTGGATTGCAGTCCTGTGCTTTAAAAAAAAGCACTTCAGAATTATTTGAAAGTTGAAAGTTGACCAGGTATATTAAAAAAAAAATCCCTTGGGAGGGAGGAGGAGGTCTTGGTAAAAATTCAGATTCCTGGGCTTCATGCAGGATTTATGCTGCAATATTAGCAAGGACCATGGATTTATATTCTGTATAGCTGCCCACCCTTATATACACTGAAATTTGAATACTTTAGAGACAGTTAATGCATTTTTTCTTTGAGAGTCCTTCCAATCCTGGGAGCCCTTGATTGTACAGGCCCTAGAAGGGAAATCAAAGAATACTCATTTTCTTTTTTTGTGTAATAGATTTATTTGATATTGTTTTTAATTGAACTTTTGAGCTTTTCATACAGTATAATTTGACCCCTTTCCTCCCCACACTCCCCCCTTACTTCCCTCTCCCAATTTAATATACTGTATTATACATATACAAGGACTATAGAGTCTAATTTGCATCTCCAAATGTCCTTCAGTGTGGGTCTATCCACTGGAGCCTGGTTAACCTACCAAGAGATGTGTTAACCTGTGGATACGATAATAAGTCAATAAGAGTCAGTTTACTATGATAACTATATAGTAGAAAACTAGTATTAGATTCTCTCCTATGCAGGATACCCTTGAGACTCAAAGGAGATACTAAAATAGATATAAATATTTAAAAATATTATGGATGAGCTGGGCATGGTAGCGCCTGCCTTTAATCTCAGCACTGAGCAGGCAGAGGCAGGTGGATCTCTGTGAGTGTTCAAGACCAGCCTGGTCTCCATAGCAAGTTCCAAGCCAGCTGGGGCTACAGGGAGACCCTGTCTCAAAAAAATATTATGAATGAATACCTTAGTTTCAACTGTATTATTGCATTCATAAGCTAGTCCTATGCAAACACTGTTTCAAAAATAAGTTTTCCTTACAAAGAATAATAGATGTCTGTGTATATCAAAGCAAATTTAAAACTTCTTTATATTGAGAATAAAACATTTAAAAATTCAGAGTTATCATCACCTTTAGTTTTTTTTTTATAAAACACCTTTTTCTCAAATATCTATCACTGTGTTTTTCTTTAAGATTGTGATTTCCTCCTAATATGGTCTTGCTATGTCACATCTGAATTCTCCTCAAACTTGTATTTGATGGTTAATAAATTTGAAATGAACCTGCAATTGACCTTCTCTGTAGACCATAGCTTGTCTGAGAATGCCCTCCTGCCTCCATACTTAATTGGATTAGTACAATCTGTTAAGTGCACTGTACTCTCAATTCTAATTTAGTTTCAAGGGTACTGTCTTTTTACCTCTACTTTGAGTACCCTTCTTCTAAATTATTTTATAAGGCAAAGCTTGCCAACTTAATCTTGTTTAGTCATTATTTTTTGCCTGGTTTATTTTTTGCAAGATTTAGCTTTTCTTGTCTCCACTCACTCATATAATTTAAAGTAAGAGCTTCATACAAAATTTCTGACCATTCATTAAGGGAAGGAAGAAAAATCACAGTCTTGCAGTTCTACCCCAAGCTTGGGATGGGTGTGTCACTCACTGTGATACTGTGTCAGCAGAACCTGAAGGGTCCTGAGAATATTAATGTAGGCGATGGGTAAGTAGGCTCAGGGCTCCTAGGAGACACATTTGACACACATGAAAAAGGAATGATAGTTTAGAGAGTTGAGTTAACATACTGTCATGTCAGATAATCTAGTTTAACTTGCAGGCTGTGGAGTTGCCTCCCAATTTCTTATATGAAATCTGTCTGTATGCAACGCAGAGGCAGATGGTGTGGCATCTGACCTTTCTCACATTCTCCCACCCAGATTTATTCAGTTTGCAAACAGATCAGATGAATAAAAACAATCTCTTTGAGGTGCAGGTCTGAATACATGTACATTTGTTTGGACTTTTTAAAATTGAAATAATTTTTTTACAATTTTTATACCTCCTTCAGATAATACACCCTGCCGCCTTGCTACCCCAATACTAATTTCATATTCATCCACTGGGGCCTGGTTAACCTACCATGAGTCGCATCATTGGAATAGACTGACTCCCCTCCCTGCAGCCAAAGGTTGTCAAGAGCTCTTCGAGTAGCATTGAGGTTTCTTAACCACTTCCTCACGTCTGTGCTGGGATTTTATCTGGTTCAAGCTTGCATGGGACTTGTGCACACTGTCACCAGTGCTGTGAGTCCAGATGAGTAAATGACCAGCTGTTTGGAAATCTTCCTGTGATCATCTACCCCCTCTTCAACAATTGTTCCTGAGCCTTGCGAGGCAGAATTTTGATATAGATGTCCAACTGAATATATTTTTGGCAATGTCTTGTGAAATATTTTAAGTCCTAGGTGGCAAATTTGTGGGGTTTTTTTTTTTTTCCATTTTATATGTATGAGGTATGGCCTGAATGTGTGTGAATATACCTGTGTTGGCAATGCCTGGAGAGGTCAGAAGAGGGCATTGGATCTCCTGGAACTGGAGTTACTAATAGTTGTTAGCTGTCATGTGGGTGCTGGGAACTGAACCTGGATCCTCTGCAAGAGCAGCCAGTGCTCTTAACTGCTGAGCCATTTCTCCAGCCCCAGCCCCCATTTTTAAAATAAATATTTACACTTCCTTTTCTTAAAAAAAAAATAGTGTACAAGCCACTATGGAAAGCAGTGTGGAGAACCCTTGAAAGATTCAAAATGAGCCTACCACCTGACCTAGTCATACCACTCCTGGGTATATACCCACAGAGATACATGCACAGCTATGTTTATTGCAGCTCTGTTCACAATAGCAAAAAGCTAGAACCAACCCAAATGTCCCTCAACTGACGAATGGATAGAGAAAATGTGGTACATCTACACAATGGAGTTCTATGCAGTGATAAAGAAAGATGACATCATGAACTTTGCAGGTAAATGGATGGAGCTAGAAGATTTTATGTTAAGTGAAGTAACACAGTCCCAGAAAAACAAACAATGAATGGTATCCCTCATCTGTGGATGCTAGCACCAATAACCTAGTTGTAAATATTTCTTGTTGGGAGTGATGCATATTGGAAAGCACAACAACAACCCCAACAACAGAAAAGACTGCATCAAAGAACTGACTGAAATGGTGAATCTGGTGGGGTCAGGGGGGGCTGGGAAGGGGACACAGATCTAGATTCGATTTGTAACATAATCTTCAATTAATCATATACTATATATATATATATATTATATATATAATATAATAAATTTAAAAAATGAAAAAAAGAAGCAAAAAAAAATCCGTTTACAAATTGAGATACTTCAAAGTTCAAGTGCAGGATTTCAACACTGGAAAAGTGAAGTTCTTTTCTTGTTTTCATGCTGTGAGAGCTATGGAAGGCTGTGACTGGACTGAGCTCCTACATGGGTTCTAACAAAATGGGATGGTTCATGCAAAGTGTCACATAATGAAAGTGAAACTTCAACAAGGCAGGTAGATTCCCAAATAGAGCAGATCTCAATACAGACTCCTCCTGTCAGTACAGAAAGGACATCCTCTCTGCTCTACTGCATACAAAAAGGTAACCTGGTTTTAAGCAGTCTGTTTTTCCTGTATTGTTCTATTTCGTTGTTATCATCTTACAAAACCCAGTTCTTCAGTTGCCTGGAGGAGCTCCCTTTATGCTTTGTAGGGTCTGCTTCCATTCATGAATTGCAAATAAAAACCAATTAGCTTTATTACTAAATTTGTTTTAATTTGCCTTTTGGCAGCAGGGATACATTTTAGTGTCTTGCTGCTTTTAAAACTTATTATCTAATAATCTCAATTATCTAAGCATCTAGAAAGCTGAAATTTTTTGAACCTTAAATCATTGAAAATGATGAAACATTTCTAACTGATTCAAACAAATAGGATCCAAACTCATTTTGAAAACATTCAGCAGAATTATAGGACACTTAGGATGATTTTCAAATATTTTATGCAAAGGTTATAATATTTCAAAAATGCTGTGTAAGGCAGGGCAATAGAGAACAAAAACACATACGTTTAGACTGTATTTTAATTTAGATTTTCACAAAAATTATGCAGCTCAGTTTAACTATATATAACATGTATATGTTTCTATATTTATTGATACTGTTTTGATTGGTGGAACATCACAACTTATCTAAATACAGAGGTCAATTATTTTGGATCATACCAAATCCCAAGTACATCTCTGGTGCACATGTTTTGTTAGATGGTTTATCATCATGCTGTACTCCATCAAAATTTGTGTTTAAAATGTGTTTAATTATTATGCAAACATAATTTTGGTTTAAACTTTTTTTCTTCTTTTTTTTATATTTATTTATTTATTTATTTTTGGTCTTTTGAGACAGATTCTCCCTGAATGTAGTCCCAGCTGGCTTGGCACTCACAATCTCACAGAGATCCAACTACCTTTGCCTACAGAATGCTGGGACTAAAGATGTGCAGGCCACACCCTGCTTAATTTAAACTTCTTTAAAATCTGAATTTAAGGTTGCATTGATTCATTTAACTGAATTTATAATGACATCTTGCTCTGATCAGGTCAGATGTTTTACATTAAAAATAACTCAAAAAATTGAGTCATTACTGAAAAGTTCCAGTTTGAAGCATCGATGTATTTATTTTAAAAATTTTTTTTATTACTTTTTTTATTTATTTCTGTATGTGTATGAATGTACTGTCTGCATGCAGGTGTGTGCACCTGTGTCGTGCAATGCTGCGGAGGTCAGATGAGGGTGTCAGATTCCCCTGGAACTGGAGTTCTCCTGGAATTGGAGTTTCAGACGGTTCTCAGCCGCCATGTGGGTGCTGGGGATCGAACCCGTGTCCTCTGTAAGAGTGGTCGGTGCTCTTAACCGCTAGGCCATCTCTCCAGCCCAGCATCAATGTATTTATGAGAACAGCATCATAGTTTCCTTTCAAACTTTCCTGGCAATGGATCGGGCACATTGCTATCAATGGCTCTGTGGGGAAGGAGACTGGCCTTTCGCCACTGTCGATTCATGCCTGCGGCTACGCTAACAGAAGACAGATGAACAGGAGAAAAGTACGCGTTTTTATTTACTATAAGTCTTGTGTCACATAAGGAAATGAAATTCAAGAACATGGCTAAATCTGTATATTTTTATGATAGGTTTGATGAAGAATAGATAGCAGTGGAGAGTGTGATAGGGCCATATTGAAGTGGAAAACTGAAAATATTAAGGAAGAAAACTAAAATAAATTGAGAAAAAAAAAAAAGGACCCAGAGGAGCTGGTATGAGAAAACAGCCCCTGGTGGCTTAAGAAAACAAATCCTAGCATACCTAGCATGGAAAACAGTCCTCTTGTACTTGAGAAAACAGGTGTATAATCTTTGGTTTTGATTCTGTAAACATACTTCCTCCTTAGAATTCCAACTCCCTCACCACTTTTATGACATGTAATTTGGAGACCCCTGGCCATGGCCCCAGTCATGTAGGCTGGAAGGCCCTGGCACCCACCAGTGCCAGAGTAGATCTGAAATGAAGCTAATTTGTCTATATATACTGGAAAAGGACTGTTGTTATTTCTCAGTCTTTGAAGTTGATTTCCTTGGGCCTGCTGTATTCGGGATCCGAAATAATACCGTGTCTTCATTCTTTGTTTCTGGGTATCTGATTTGAAAGTGGCATTCCTGTTATTGTTTTTCCAATATGATATGTTCTACTGTAACAAGCTGAGGTAAAATTTTCAGTCTCTGTGTTAGATTCTCTGTGCCTATAGAGACAAGAATATTTCTTCTAGGTAGAGGGAGCCCGCCTCTTTCAGGACAATGGTTCTTCTGGGAGAGATCAGAAAATCCTTGGTAACCGTAGACCTGCCCCAGGGCAGAGTGGGGACAATGGCTTTCTGGGTTCTTCTGTTTTACTGATTCCTTCAGCTTAAAATATTCAATACGTCAGGTTACCATTATTTTGGAGTAGTGTCCTAAGTTCCATCAGTTTCACTTTTTTATGCACAAGAGACAGAAAATAGAAATTATTTAGAGGAGCAATGACCAAAATGAAATGCCATCCTTTGTATATTCCAGTGCTCTATGCGCTTATGCCAAATCTTTGGAAGTTGACACCAGAACTTTAGTAGATTTGTATCTTCTGGTTGTTATGTGGTCAGTGATATCCTGGGGGAACACAGTGAGTATCAATAAGCACTTCAGAATTTATAGGGTTGGCATCAACTCTCATGGACAGAATATTTGATTTTTTGTTAAATGTTCCATTTCATTTTTTTAGTCCATTAACTCCAAAATATTTATTTCAAATTTAAAATGTGTTATCAAATAACAATAGTTTAATAGCTGTAGATTCATACAGTGTGTCATTAATGTTAAAACACTGTGGCAAGAGCAATTAGACTCTCTTTCATGTCACAGAGCAGGATGCTCAGGTTCTGTTTCCCATTATTACTTCTCATTTGCTTGGAATCAGACCTACCATGACTTCATTGACTGGTGAACTCCTGGCTTCAGAATGCTCTCTAATTGATGCCAGGGTCACTGTACAATTAATTGACTGCTATGCCAAAGAGCAGAAACACCAATTTTATCTCACCATTATCTCAGATGAAGAGTTAGCTGTCCCTAACTCCCAGGGTCCAAGCACACTTTATTTATTAAGTAAGCACCCGACAAGCTATGTTGGAAAAGGAGCTGTTAATTATATAGTGGTACAGGTTGAGGTATCCAGATGTAGAAGCAGAGAGGAAATGTGTCATCCATGGGAGAAAAGAAAAGAATGATTGAGTTGGGCAAAGGAAGATCCACAGTTGTAATGTGGGTTAAAGTGCATAAAGCTCTGGAAGCGACTGGCACATCAGAGGTGCTCCACATTGGACTGAAGTAACTGGGCCTTTATGCCCCAACTCAGTGGCTAACTGTGGGCTGTCCAAAAGAGATGTGTGCATCAGTGAGGCCACTCTGCAGGTGAGGTTGATCCTGAAGACACTGACAGCTGAAGATTGTTCGCTGGACTGCTCACACATGGGCAGTAAGTCCTTCCTTGCAGAGGTATATGCACCTCACATTATTGAGTGTCATGTGTTCTATTCTCATAGGATTGGCAGAGGACCTAGTTTGCCTCTGGGAATCCTCGGATTTAACCAGAGTAAGAATTCAGTTCATTGGGGCTGGAGAGATGGCTCAGCGATTAAGAACACCGACTGCTCTTGCAGAGGACCCGGGTTCAATTCCCAGCACCCACATGGTGGCTAGGAACCATCTTTAACTCCAGTTCCAGGGGAATTTGATGTCCTCTTCTGACCTCCGTGGCATTGCACGACATGGTTGCACCAACCTACATGTAGACAGTACACTCATACACATAAAAATATAGTAAATTAAAAAAAAAAGAATTCAGTTCATCACATGTGTTTCATATAGTCCTAGCCAAGCCCATCAGAGGAAGTGAAGTAGCAAGTGGTGATTGATAGAGGCTGTGTTGTTGCGATGCAAGGAGATCGTGAGGTGATTAGAGTCCAGGACATTCATTCAGGGATGCTCTTGGAATTTCCACCTCTGGAAGGGGAAGGGTGATGTAAGATAGGGCTGGAGAAAAGATGGCCTGACATTCAGTCTTAGCAAAGGCCAAGGCCATGGTGAGATGGGAAGCTAGGTGAACTTCCTACCTCCTTGTGAGCCACTCATGGGTGCTCTGGGACAAAATGTGGCTATGGCTGAGAAGGCATTTGCCATCTAAGGCAGTTCTGATGAGGGCTGACAGCTGGGTTGTTCTGCCAGGAGCTCATGTGGCAGTTGTGAACAGTCCTTGTACCCTGCAGGACTCTCTGGGAGGCACGCTGTCTACTCCCCATGTCCACTGAACCCATCCTAGCTGACTTTAAGGCAACTCTTAATACTATCATGATCCTTTGCTGAAAGGTGTAAGATGCTGATACAGCAGGTGTAACTGAGATCTCTGCTCCCTAAACAAACAGGACAAGCCATCTATCTACATTGCAGTTTAAGGCATGACTTCTAGGGAGGGAAAACAATCTGGCATCCTGGAGGGGAAGTGGTGGTTCCAGAAATCCTCAGAGCTGATTAACTTGGCTTCCCTTGGGTTTCACTCGAAATACAAAGGGAGTTAAGTAGATTATTTCATTCTTGTCTATAATGTGTGTGCAGTGATTTTGTATTTGCAATGTGTTTTGTATTTTCACCAGCCCATCCTCCTCTCTTAATCATTGTGTCTGCTGCTCTGTCTTGATCACTCAGCACACCCCATTGTCACTCGGGTGGGCTGGCTTCAGGTACCAGCATGATGATTTTGTTTTACTCTCCCTCAGGGCATGAGCAGAGGATTTTTCATACCAACTATAAAATATAAAACCTCATTGTCTACCAACCTTTACAAGGAGCCCCGGGAGCCCACCCTATTCCAAATGTGACCCTCTTGCCAAAACAACACAGCAAGAGGCTCTGGCTACAGAGGGAGGCTGGTGCATTTGGCCTTAATATGAAGCCCAACCAGGATTGAGAAAAGGTTAAAATCACTTTATGTAGCTCTCAATCATTGTCAGGCCTGGTACATAGCAGCATAGAATTAGAAAGGAGGAAGATACAGTAGAAAGAGCCATAGAATAGCTATCAGGAGGCCCCAGCTCATCCCCTCTCCACCTCTGAGGTTTTGGCTATGCAGTGATCAAGTCAAATTCATTCTACCACCCCCAAGGAATAAAGAGCACAGCAGGGGGCCAAAGCAAAGGCAACATAAAAGTGCATTCCACACTGGACACACTCCATCTGCTCCCCATGCCCAGTGCAGGAGTCTCCTATTCACATTGTACACTGTAGGCCAGTTTAGCAGCACTGTGACAAGATCATGACTCACTCCACATCATTTATCTACCCTAGGGGAACACTCGATTTGGATTTATTTGGATATGTTTCCCTTGGACCAAACCTTATGTGCAAGAGAATGAAGTACTGTGATTGGACCCAAATAATGTTTCTCTCACTGTTCTCTCTTCGTGTTGTCCTACTGGGTAAATGTTAAACCTTTTCTTCTGTCTGTCTGTTTCCTGACCACCCTTGCACAGTTCAGATTTCTTTGGATGCTGTGAAACTGCATTTGTATTTCTTCCTCAGACACGTTCTGAACTTTACTGACTTTCTCTCGAGCTGGTGCTCATCTGCTATTTAACCTACTCATTGAGTTTTTAAAATTTAATGACTGAGTTTTAATATTTAAAAGCAATATGTATTTTGGTTTTGTTTTCACTTTGCTTCTTGCTTTCATGGTACCCAATAATTTCATTTTCATTTCCATGATTATTTTATGGTCTCTTTCAGGTTGTGTTTTCAAGCACTCTAGACTTTTTAGTGTTACAGCCCTTGATTATTGTCTGCCAGTTAGTTCCCTGTCAAGTGGTCTAATTTCTTGTGTAGGCTATAATACTTTTATAGTAAACTACTAACCTGGGATTACTTCTTTCAGTGTAACTCATGCACCCTCTGTGGCTTCATTTTGCATTTACTTCTGGTTGTGTTTTGGGCCGTCAGTAGTCAGGAACAGTGATGAACAGCATTTCCCTGGTTTGCGTTTATTTCACTGTGTGAAACTGTGACTTCCGATACCACATTCTGTGGGTTCCTTCACAAGCAGATTGTGTTTGTTTTCAATTCACATTCCCCATAATTCCATGCTGCCTTTATTCTTCCATGGGCTGGTAGGTAGGGTTCTTCTTCTGCTTCAGTTTTCTAGATTGGACGGTCCTTTGAGGAACTTCATGAAAGGCGAAGTCCTCTTCTCCCTTCCCCTGCCTCCCTTGCCCACCTCAGGGCAATGCCTGTGCCCAGCACCTTGGGCTCCCGTCCTTCTCATGCCTTTGCTTCTTTCCCTCATCTGTTGTCAGGACTACCAGTCTGATTTTGAATACAGTTTTTAAAGTTTTAGTTTCTCAGCCGAGTGTGGTGGCAAATGCCTTTAATCCCAGCACTCGGAGGCAGAGGCAGGCGGATCTCTGTGAGTTCAAGGACAGCCTGGTCTACAGAGTGAGTTCCAGGCCTGGAAAAAAAATCTTTGTTTCTCAAGATTTTCCTCCCCTTTTCCTCCCTCCCTCCTCCCTCCTCCCTCCCTCCCTCCTCCCTCCCTCCCTCCCTCCCTCCCTCCCTCCTCCTCCCTCCCTCCCTCCTTCCCCTCCCTTCTCCTTCCTTCCTTCCTTCCTTCCTTCCTTCCTTCCTTCCTTCCTTCCTTCCTTCCTCTAAGTGCTTCCTTTACATTTGTTCCCAGCACTTCTCTGTGTTTCCAGTCCAATCAATAGCATCTGGATGCAGCAGTAACGAGAGTGGAAGCTACAAATCTGCTCATTTCACACGACCCTAGGGTCTGCAGTAAACTTGACAAAATGAAATGGTGTATGCCACTCCGCTACGCAGGTTCAAGTTGCCAATGCTCTGCCACTGCACTTCCATCAGTAAAGCCCAGACCCTTATTTTGACTTAAGGTGTCCTGTGTGGGCCGCCCTACTCAGCCCGAGCTCCTGCTGGCTTCCCGCATTCAAATCCACCATTTTCTGTCTTAGAATTATGTTCCTGCGAATCCCTCAATGGGCTCCAGAATCCACCCACCAATTATTTTCAGACTCTGTAATTACTGTATATAGGTGGAGAGTATGTATCCATATTTTAGAATAATATGAAATTAACAGAGAAAAAAATGACATTAATAAAATTTTAAGTGAATAATAAAAAAAAGAATTATGTTCCAAGCTGTTCCTTCTGCCTGAAATGACAGGCCCCTTGGCCTTTGTATGGCCATCCCTGTCCAACATCCTGATGATGGAATTATCACCTTTCTAGAAGAGATTCCTGGTCACGTATGAAGAGGAGCCCCAAGCCTTTCTCCCTCACAACACCCTATCTCATCATGTATACAATACTCCTCATTCTATTAAGAATGTAGCTAAATTATGTTTATACTTATTTGGGAGGCCAGGGTGAAGGGGCTTCCTTAGGGGAAAGGGAAGACATAATCCAGGGTGAATCCTAGATCTGATGATCTAAGAAGCATGAGTAGACACCTTTGAAACAAATAAATAAGGGATGGGAATCGGGATTTCTGTTTTTAACATGTTCATGTTGAGGGGCTGGAGAGATGGCTCAGCAGTTAAGAGCACCAGCCGCTCTTGCAGAGGACCAGGTTTGCTTCCCCAAACAACCGAGTCCTCTGGCTAACAACCGTTGGTAACTCCATTTCTAGGGGATCTGACCCCCCACCTCTTTTGACCTCCATGGGCATTACATGCATGTGATGTACCTACAAACATGCAGGCAAAACACTCATATACTATAAAATAAAAATAAAATTTTGAAAAAAGATGTTTATGTTAAGAGTCCTGTCATGCCGGGAGGATCAGTGGTGACAAGCTGAAGGTGCAGAGGTAAAGATAATTATCAAACCGAAACACAAACAAAAAGATCGAATGAAGATAATACACAGCAAGAGGGACTTAGATACAAAAGGTGAATCCCTAACCCCATCCTGAAGGAAACGGCATTCTTTCTAACAGCTAAGGGAAGTTATTTGTTCTTATCAAGTGGAGTGTGTGGATTTGCATAGGATCTATATCTGGATGTAAAAGTGGGCATCTCACTGTCTTATTAAGTAGCAAAAGTTACAGCATCAGTTATCTGTTTTGAGATTGGCTGCTTGTGGTAAGGCACCATGGCTCATTAGGAGTCAAATTGTAGGTGTTTGTATAGGACATCGAAAGTCACCAGAGTCAGGTGCCAAGTAGTCATGGTCTGTTTGATAACGTGTGGCAATTTCTGCATTTTTTCATTTTTGATCTTTTGTCTCTATATTTCCTCCACAGATCATCAAGATGAAATCATTGGACAATGGATGGAGCTTTTTCAGAGCTGTGTAGGGGTATCAAATAGCCCTGGGTGGCATTGATACTTTGTAGTATAGTAGTAGACCCATAGGTGTGAAGGGCTTGGTGGCATTTTGCAGAGGTGAGGGAGCAGTTATTATAAGATGTTGACTGTGTCATCTCTTGGAAGCAGAGAGGTCCTTGCTAATGGGAGACATCAGATATTAATGGTAATGGTTGCTGTCACTGAGACAATACCAGCTGAAACTCAATGACCTGTAATCTGAAAAATACCAAATGCACCATAAGATCATACAAATAAGGGAGAATTACAAAGGTGGGTGGACCCAGAAGAGGTAGTAATCAGGAATGCCAGTCCCATGTACCCTACTATAGAATATAGAATAGATATAGGAGCTATCCCCTTGAGGCTGTCTGTCTTAATCAAATGTTTGCATTCACCTGCATCTTAGACAATCCATAATGGGTTATCATAAATGTCCCATTCTTCTCCAAGGGGCAGGAAAGTACCCCTTTGGGCTGCTATAAGCATATCATGGGCATGACCGTTTCAGTGTACTGCTGAGGCAAGAGATCCAACCTGGTCCTGAAGGGCCTTGAGGCCTGCTGATTAGCAATTAGAGATAACAAAGCCAACAGTCTTTTGCAATGGTTGAGCTGTGCTGTTTGAGGAGATAATGATGGAGAAATTGATAAGGTGAGGTAACTATAGGGGCTGAATTAGGGGGAGGAGGAGAACAAAAATCATAATGGTTAAAAGTGACACACCATAGGGTGATTCCTATAAGACAGGTAAGAAAGATGATAACGGTAATTGTGAAGATGAGAAGAAAACCTATGCCAACTACAGGAGCTCAATGATGTTGGGGTAAGTGGGAAAATATGTAGGTCATAACTCTAGGTAAGTGGATTACCCAGGTTCGATCCCCAGCACCCACATGGCGGCCAAGAACCGTCTGAAACTCCAATTCCAGGAGAACTCCAGTTCCAGGTGAGTCCGAGACCCTCTTCTGACCTCCACGGCATTGCATGACAGGGGTGCACAGACTTGCATGCAGACAGTACATTCATACACATACAGAAAGAAATAAAAAAATTAAAAAAAAAAAGTGATGACCCTGGTCCAGGACTAGTCTTAGAAGACTTCCTGAATGAACAGTTCTAGAATGAATTCCATAAACTAGGTTGAATCTTGTAGAACATTGAGGGAATAAAAGGAGAGAGCTTATAACATCATATCATAGAACTTAGAAAGGTTAGGAAAGAATCTCAGTTACTCATTAAAATTAGAGCTGTTCGAAGGTGAGTTTCACATGGGTCATACCAAAAGAAGAGATGGGAATCTCTCTAAGAGACTCCTAGCCTAACATACTTGAGCTTCTGGGGCTGGAGCAATCTTAGATCTGGGCAAATGCACCATAGTGATAGGCCTTGTGAGTTGACTGTAGTTGTAGATGTGAGTAGTATTTGATAAGGCCTAGTCTAAACAGCACTGAATAGTCTTTCATCCTCTGGGAGGATCTCCCAAGTTACTATGAGGAGACATGCCTAAAGTGATGTGGCAGCTTTGACACTGTGTTGGTCCTGGCAGTCAGTGGCAGCCTTGATTGTCTTCACCCAGAAATTCACAGATATGAAGCCAAGGTGGTAAGATCCACCTACCTCTTCTTCACGAGTACTGGGATTAGTGGCACATGATGCCACTCCTGGCTTTGACAAGATTTTATGGTAAACTCTAGAGTTTATGTAAGAAGAATCTAAGCCTTGTTGATTCTCTTGTCTGAGAGTCAGGATCTGATGGGAGTATGTAAACCATCATACTATGTCCCAGGTTAGTTTAGAGCCTCACTGCCTAGGAGACCCACAATGCCAGTGATGGGATACAAGGGAACCATCATCCCGTGCCACCAACTCTAATGACTTGGAAAGACACGTGACTAGGTCCTGGAAGGGCCCCAAATTTTAGGTTAAATCTCCCAGTTCTTTTCTGGTTTCTCTCATATACATATAGAGAAAAGGGGTTGGAAAGATTGGGGAGAGCTCATGCTGGGGCAGAGAGAAGTGCCTGAATTAGGAGGTCCAGAGCCCGTGCTAGCTCAATGGTCTGGTCCAGTGGCTCTTCCCCTGGTCTCCTCATAGAGGAATTTAGTTATCAAGCCAAACTGAGGAATATAGGTTCTTCAAGATCTTGTCATTCCCAAGAAGGTCCTTTCTTATATTGTGGTTGTGGTTCCTAGAGTTAAAATGAGAATCTTGTGATAGGAAAGGCTTCTTGTGCCTGGGATTAGTGTAATTTCCAGGACTAGACCTTTTGCAGGGAGATTTGAACCTCTGAAGGAGAAACCTTATATTTACACGAGGCTACTTTTTGAAGAGTTAAGATAGTGTTTTAAAGTGGGGTTGTCCAGGCTAAAACTGGATAGATTACCTATATATGGACTATTCCCAGCAGAAAATTTAAGGGGGGACAGGTCTTCAGATAGGGCCTGTCTGGAAAAATGAGGGCTATTTCAATAGCTCTGAGATAAGATAGTCCAGGAAAGCTACTGAGTAACCTAGGAAGAAGGTTCCTGTCATTTGATAGCAAATAGGAACTTAGAGTCTGGGTGGATGGAAATACAACATTCTTAAGGTCTACTACCGTAAGAGACAGTGGCAGGGATCTGTATTAGTTACTGTTCTTGCTGCTGGGACCAAATTCCAGCTAAGAAGCATCAAAAGGGAGGAAGGGTTTATTTCTGCTCAGAGTTCAGTGATACAGTCCCACTTGGTGGAAAAGGCGTGGGGTAGGGCCAGGAGGCAGCTGGTCACATTGGGCCCACAGGAAGCAGACAGCGATGAGTGCTGGCACTCAGCTCACTTTGTCCTTTCTAGTAATCTGAGACTACAACCTGCAAGAAGGTGGCTGCTCACCTCAGCTGTGTCTTCCCTCCTCAATTAAACTTCCTGGAAATTCCCTCCCAGAGGTAGATTTCCATGGTGATTTATTTTTTTTAATATATCTTTGAAACAGGGTCTCCCTTTAATCCCAGCTGGCCTGGAGCTCACCCTGTAGACCACGCTGGTCTTGAACTCACAGAGATCTGCCTGCTTCTGCCTCCCAAGTGCTAGGATTAAAGGTGTGCACCACCATGCCCAGTGGTGATTTGTTTTTAAAATATTTTATTTATTACTTTTTATGTGTATGAGTGTATTGCCTGGATGTATGTAAGTGCACCTGTGTCGAGTAATGCTCATGGAGGTCAGAAAAGGGTGTCAGATCCCCTGGAACTGGTTATTAACCACCAGTAGCTGGCAACCAAACCAGGGTTCTCTGTAGGGGCAGCCAGTGATTTTAACCACTGAGCAATCCTTCTAGCCCCTCTATGGTGATTCTTCATTGTCAGCCCCAAAAGCTGACAATGAAGATTAACTACCTACTCCCAAGAGAGTGTAAAGGTTGAGGATTACAGGGTAGACTGGGACTCTGTCTCATTTCTAGTCCTCGGATCCTTGACCATTCTTTAAGATCCATCTGCTTCTTTACTGCTGTGGAGAGTTTAATGGGGTGGGGGTGGGGGTGGAGGGCACTCACTCAATAGCCAGAAATTCAACAATGAGAGGCTGTATGACTTTCTCCACTTTGGGTCTTAAATGATATTGAGGCCTTTGAAGAAATTCCTTAGCACAATTATGACAGGTAAGTGCATCTCTAGGAATGGAGACATCTCAGATTTCAGGGGGAACTTGTTGGGTAATGTGTGGGGTCTATAGCAGAACTGTATGGCAGGCCTTGACAGCTGACAGCACCAAGCCAGAGGAATGCCAAAAGATGGGCTAACTTAAGAGAATACAGTATTGACATCCCGTCTCAGGTGGGGGTCTTCTGACAAAACCATGACAGTTTCATTGTAAGTGATTTTTGAGTTCTTTCCTAAACTACAATGAAGGAGATGTAATTGTAGGATATGATTATAGCTTAATGTGTCTTGTGGCTGCAAAATTTACTGCACCAGTTGTCTTTCTTGAGATTGGTCACTAGGAGTAAGGTACAAGTAGTCAGGGCCTGTTTGTTAATTTCTGCTTTGATTTTTGTCATTTTTGTCTTTATAATTTCTATTCTTTACCCTGATAGACAAAATTAAATGGGATATTGGATCTCAAAGTCTAGAACTCCTGCAGCAGCCAGGGGTATAAGCTTGTACATCATCACACACAGGTACTATTCAAAGTCACACGCCTAGATGGTAGAACCTAGGGGAAGAGTGAAGTGTCATTGGAACAATGTGGAAGCGTCAGAACTACAAAGTAATCACCCTCAGTGAAGACTCTCACTATGAGGGAAGCCAAGAAGAAAATGATCAGCATTATTTAGAATTTATTTAATTAGCTCATTATTCCTGCCAGTCAGAGCTTTGAAGGTTCAGGAGCTCCAGTGACAGCTGTCGATTGACTTTCCCTCTAACCTGACTTGATCTCTCCAAATGAACATACAGAATGATTGCATACATAGATCCCCTTCATCTTTTCCACAGAGGAGGTGAGTAGGTTCTGACACAGATGACCGATTGTCGAGTACAGATATTTATATTCAAACTCTCTTTGAAGCTTCATTTTTCTTGGTTGCCCTGAAGTTACTGAGACTGGAGCGAGAGAATGCCTCTCCTCTTTGTTTTGAGGATAGAATTTGGCAATTTATTTATAGCTCAGAGAAGTGGGACAACATTTCCAAATTTCTTCAGATGATTTAGTCCAGGGTGGAAATTAAGCTCTGATGTTTTGAGATATGTGATAAGGTTGAAAGATAGTCACCTGTGGTCCTGGTAACGGATCGAACAGGCTCCCTGTCTGCTGCAGCTTCCTTGGCCACATGTCACCCTCTTTCTTGCCTTTAAATCTAACTTACTTACTGTTCTCATTGTCTTCCAGACTTGTTCAGGCGATAAAAGGTTTGCCTAGCAATGCAGATTGTTTATGCAGACTGTGGGGCTGTAATTGTGCGATATATCCATGGCCCTTACTTTATGATTTCCATCAAAACAAAATTAAAGACTCATAATCACCCATGTTCTGGAAGCAATGAGAAATATTTTTAAATTTACATTTTCATTGATCTTTTGTCATGAACAAGCCTAAGGTTTGAAATGAGATGCATTTTCTGTAATGCATGTGGCAACCTCATCCCGAAATAACTGTTGTCTTTGTCATTCTGATTTGCTGAGCAGACAGTTGGAAATTAAACAATAGAGAGTAAGTTTCAGTACATGACATGTTTATTTTTGGAAAACCAGCAACCAGAATTCCCAGGCTTGGGATTAGTTTACTCATCTCCACATGTGCCCAGAATTATGAAAGGAAATGTCACTTCAAGCAGTAGACAAACTCCATGACTATCAAGTCTCAAACTTTCCTTCAGTAAAATATTGCACTAATATTAAGTGAAAAAAACCCCAAAACCGTGCAACGGTTGTTCAGGCAACTTTAATATGGAGTACACCCCCAACACTTCTTCGATGGATATTTTACTATGCACAGGACAGCTCTTCAAAGAATATTATACTATACTAGTCTCTCTCCACCTTTTCAGTTGTGTATCAATTAAATTGCAACTTATAAATTTATGCTCAAAACCTTTTAGAAAATAGCTTTTGTTTCTGTTTATAGGTACGGAATACACTTCCTGAAAATTCTTTTGTTTCTATTTATAGGTATGGAATACACTTCCTGAAAATTCTTTTGTTTCTATTTATAGGTACAGAATACACTTCCTGAAAATTCTTTTCCTCTTGCTGATCATCCATTCTTTTTCATCATTTAGCAAATATGTGTCAAGTCACTGTGTTGTAAACAAGGTGGTTGAAGTCTCTAGCCCTTCTGAGTCTGCAGTTCAGTCCACTAGAGTGACAAAATGCCATGACTGCAGCTTCTCTTCCTTGTTCTTTACTGTTTACTTTTTCTTTTATTTTCTTTTATTATTTATTTATTTATTTATTTATTTGGTCTTTTCGAGACAGGGTCTCCCTGTAGTCCCAGCTGTCCTGGAACTCACTTTGTAGACCAGGCTGGCCTTGAACTCACAAAGATCCACCTGCCTCTGCCTCCCGAGTGCCAGGATTAAAGGTGTGCACCACCACGCCCGGCCCGGCTTGTTTACTTTTTCTTTACTCTTTACTTTATACTTTATTGTCAAGCACCGTTCTAGGTGAGTTCATGTTTTCCATGAATTAATCATCATAACATAATGTACCTAGTCATTAAAAAGATATGGGAAGATCTTAGGAGGCACGTCCCCATTATTTTCCCCATTGTCCAGAAAAGGAAACAGAGATAGAGGACATCTAAAGTAATTTGCGCAAGGTCTTATTGCTAGGAAGTAGCACCAACAATGTGGTGCTGTAGAAATGTTCTGGGAAGTTCAGGATATTGTGAGAACATGAAGTAGAGGCTCTTCACTGATGTCTTACCCTGCTGAGCCATAGTCTAGATGGCTTTAATAGCCAACGTTTATTTTCTAACAATTCTGGAGCATGGAAAGTCTAAGCTCAAGGTCCAGTAGGGTTGGGTTTCTGTTTTTATTTTTTTGTTTGTTTGTTTTGTTTTCATGGCTTATAGACAATCACTTTTTCCTACCTGCCCCATGGCTAAGGTGAGAGCTTCCTGGTGTCTCTTCTAGTAAAGGTATGAATCCTATCAGGAGACTCAAACTCATGACTTTACCTAACCCTGATGGCTTTCCAAAGGTTCCACATCCAAATACTACCACTGGGGGTATGGAACCTGTAAATTTGATAGGCATAATTCATTCATAGCACCTGGTTTTGTAAGTTTTCTAGGTCAACGATTAAAGACTCTATTCTAGATCATAAATGATATTTGAGCACAATGAATGAGACTATTTCCAGAATATGCCTCTGTTGCATCCCAGCATTATAATAGCTGCCCTACTGTGTGACCATCAGATTCTTAAGGTGTTTAAGCTTTGATTTCCCCATCTGTAGGTTGGGAGAAGACTTGTGTTTCTGTCATACATATGTGTATACAATTGTTCCTTGATATCCAGGGGGGATTATTTCTAGGACACCTAGAAAAAAACACCAAAATCTATAAATTATCAAGATCCTTATATAAAATACTATTTGCATGTAATCATTGTTAGATTACTTATACCCAATACAGTGTAATTACTAAGTCAATTTTAGATCATTTATACCTAATGCAGTGTAAATGTTATATAAATGTATATTGTATTGTCCAGAGAATAATGACCAGTAAGAAAAGGTGTACATATTCAGTTCAGACACTTTTCTTCATACATTTCTTTTTTTCTACACAGTACACATTTTCAAATACATAGCAAAACTTCACTGGTTGGAATATCACAGCAGCATGCAGGGTTCAGAAGCTCTCCTATGGCAGATAGACAGGCCGGAAGCTCTCCCATGGCAGATAGACAGGCCGGAAGTTCTCCTATTGAAGATAGCCAGAAGCTCTACTTATCAGAACAATTTTTTTCAAAGCCAATTTTTATTTAAGCTTTGTGCATTTCATACATGTGGGTGCTATGAATCAAACCTGGGTCTTCTGCAAGAACAGCCAGTGTTCGCTTCTTGAACTACAGCCATTCTGCATCACCGAAGAGGAGCATGCTTTTTTTTTTTTTTGAATTTTTGAGGAATTTATTTATCTTTATTTACTTTTTTATGTGTATGAATGTATTGTCTGCATGCAGGTCTGCGCACCCGTGTCGTGCGATGCCGCGGAGGTCAGAAGAGGGTCTCGGATTCCCCTGGAACTGGAGTTCTCCTGGAACCGGAGTCACAGACGGTTCTCAGCCGCCATGTGGGTGCTGGGGATCGAACCCGGGTCCTCTGCAAGAGCGGTCGGCGCTCTTAATGGCCAAGAGAGCATCTTTACAGATGAATCTTACACATTTCTATAGTGGGTATCTATGGGAATGGTAAGTGTATGTATGGATGCATGTACAAGTACATGTACAAGTGTAGAGGAAGGCAGTAAACCTTTCTGACACTTTCATATACCTAGCATTCTTTAGTTCGCCTCCTTTTAGGCATTTGTTATCTTACATGATCATCGTGGGTGAGGTATTATTTGCACTCTCATTTTACATATGTAGAAACTGAAAACAAGCTTCTCTTCTAAGGTCCATACTTGATACGTGTCTAAGCCAAGGCAAAGCATATACTCTAGACCTCTATTCCTTGGTCAGTGCTCATCCTCTGCTCCTCGCTGCCCAGTGACTGTGAACCTTCTATGGATGCTTAGGCTCTGAAAGACATGTTGGTTGTCTGTGGTATGGCCTGCTGACATTTCATTTTGTTTCCTTGCCATCTCATTCACACACCACAGTGGTGTTTGTTTCAGGGCATCCTGAGGTATTGATTTCCAGTCAGCCCCCATCCCAAAGACCCTACCACACACCCAATTCTATTTGCCTCCCTTCAGCTTGTGGTGTGCTGCTTCTGAAGGCTCCTGGTATGTTCTCACTCCTCTTATATATCAGATGTCAGAGGTTTACTACAAGTATCATGGCATCAGGGCCAAGAAACTCACCAGATTTTAGAAATTTGGGCAGATTTAAATGTATAAAAATTACATGTATTCATATAATTTCACATAAAGGTATATGCTGAGTCATATAACATTACTTTTAAAATACCAAATCTTATTTATATTTGTCCTTACATTTCTCCATTCATATCAGCTTCCACTTCCAATTTGCAAAGTAACATTTGTCTTTCCAAATAATTCTCTTGTTCAGAAAATCATATGTGAATATATATGTATATATATAACCTAACTACCTGCAAGCATATTTTATGAGACCAGGTTGTAATTTTATAAAAACGAGGTCATATTATAATTGCTTTTTTTTGGCTTTTCTATTCAACAAGAAATTGCAATTATTTCTCTAGACCAATTGGTAATTAATTTATTCTTTTTTATTAAAAAGGAGAAATTTAAGACTTATATGAAGATGGAAGAAATTTGCCTATCACCTGATTTCAATACCTTTAAGCATTTTGTTCTTATTTTGTCTTCACCCGGCTTTATATTTACTTTATTTTGTGCTAGAGTGCTTGAAAGCAATTCCAGACTTTATGTTGTTTTCCCTGCATACTTTAGTATGTATCAGCAACAAACAAATAAGTAGTTGTAAAAGCATAAAATTTTAGCAGGAACCAATATCACTTGTAACATAATTTATAATAGCTCTTTAAACCACAGAATACTCAGGATGTATTCCAACCTCCCTGTCTTCTCTAAATTGCCTAGTTTGTTTACATTGGATCCCAGTGCCAAACACTGCATCTGACTGATACATTGTATAAGTATTTTTGGTATTTACAAGACTTCTCTTTCTCTTTTCCCATTCAAAACACGGCGTGAATCTCCTGTCTTCCATATTTGCTTGCTGCATCCTCAGATGTTATCTAACATGCTCTTCTGCTCCGTGCTTCATTTATATCATGTTAGATTCAGAGGATTCGTTGAATTCTGGTGTTATTTTAACAAGAATACTTAGTAGCAAGTACCTTCTCACATTAGAAGCACAGTATTGATCAGCTTATTTTAAATGATGCTGACTTTGACCCCTCACTTAATGCCAAGTCAGTTTCATCTCTGCAACATAATTCCCCACCAACATTCAACTACTGGTTTTAGCATTCAGTTGCAAGCAATACCTACATCTTTCATTGAGTTGAAAAAAATGATGATTTTTCTAAATCAATCTATCTAAATTTTTAGCTTGACTTCTGAAGAATTCTCCCTTGACAATCTGTGGTAACCCTGAATAGAAGCTTGCATAGGAAAGGAGAAATAAAGGCTTTTTTTCTTTTTTTTGCTTGTCAAAAAGAATAGTGTTTTGGTGTTTTGATGTCTTCTAATGATAATCAATAAGGTCTTTCCACTTGTAAGTTTTAAAATATATATTAGATGTGTTTTAGGTTATTGAAGTTAATGTATTTGGTGCTCAACTGGTCTCATTCCTTGGCAGGTGAGAATCCCTCAGATTTACATCCCTGATCTTGTGTATCAAGATTCCAGTAGTCAGGCTGGAGAGGTGGCTCAGTGGTTAAGAGCACTGGATGCTCGAGGACCCAGGTTCAGTTCCCAGCACCTATATGGTAGCTCACAACTAACCATAAGTCAGTTCCAGGGAATCTGATACCATCTTCTGGCCTCTGTGGGCACTGTACAACTCAAATGCACTTAACATGCATTCAGAAAAAAAAAAACCTCATACACATAAAATATAAATAAATAAAATTAAAGATGTCAGTAGCTTGTGATGATTTTCTTACTCCTTGGTACAGAAAGGTAGTCTTGACCTACTAAAGTACATTTTCTATCCTGGACCTCAAATGAGTCCTCTCTCCAATGGTAGCTAACCATCCTTAGTGGGAAATGGTTTTAGGGAGCATCAATTGGTTGTATGTGATAATTTATTGTATTTTCATGGCTTTATTATATTTTAGGACATAGCATGGAAAAATTTAATAATCCCAGTTGCTCACATTCACTTTGTGTCTTCTTTTTCCAGACCCCATTAACAATTCCAAAGCCACACAGAAGATAAGAGAGAATTGCCTATGAAGGTTGCTGTGGCCCTTACATCATTAGCAGAAATTGAAAAACTGAAAACTAACATGTGGAGAGTTGTATTCGTAATAGCAACTCTCATAACCAAAACTGTGAAGACTATGGGAAGATAATTCTTCTTCAGCTGGTTAGGGAATTTCTCCTTTGCCCCTTGGAGTTTCTTTAACAAGCTCAGAGATGATAGCTTCCACTCCTTTCCTCTTTTGGTTGGAGAAAAGTTTTCTTTTCTTTCCTCTGTGACTTTAGTGGAAGCACATTTTCTGCTTGTTTTTTCTAACTGTGCATCTGGCAAAGAGAACGTGCTGTCTCTCCAAGTCACATAGCAGCTTGCACCTCTCATAAGCTCCATACTGCTCTGGATGGAGATGCAGCTGTGTGCCATATTGGCAGTACATTTTATTCTCACAGAGGGCATTCTGGCCTTCTTGATTCTATATTTTATTTCTTTGCCAATCACTGGACAGTGTGAAATGGAGAAAACAAAATTTATTGAGAGCTTTCAGCTCTATAAGTAGCAATAACCATTCCTGGCTGGTGACAAGGTTCCCCAGATGCACCCTGCTATATAACCCTAATTTTCAAACTCATTGTAAATCCACTACACTATACTAACTCTGCCAACTGTCCCTCTTTTTAGTATCTACATAAAAAAGAAAGCTCTTGGTAATACTCTTAAAGCTTTTTAATAATGCTTATGGACTGTACAGAAAAGAAACTTTTGTGGAATTTTATATATGTTACACAAAAGTGTACAGAAGTACACAGCTTGTGAATTTTCACGAACTGAACACATTCATTTAATTTACACTTGGATCAATAAATAGTACATTGTAAACTCCCCAGAAGCCCCATTATGCTCCTTTTGTAAGTATCTGCCCTTCTGTCTCCAATACCAGCCATTATCCTGATCCTTAAAAGGACACATTAGTTTGCCTGGTTTTGTATAACTGGAAGTACACTGTGTATTTTGCATCCAGCTTCTTTCTGTGCTTATGATGTCCAATCATATAAATATGTATAGCTGTGGATCATTGGTTCTCAATGTATAGTGTTTCTATTCTCTTTATCCACCAAATACATTTATCCATTCTTTGCTGCTACATTTTAGTGGTTTCCATTTGGGGTTATTACACTTTACACAGCTATCAACATTCTGATGCACACCTTTGTTGAATGTGCACATGTGTTTTTGTTGGCTATACCCATGGGAAAGAGATTTATGGTCACAGAATGCACAATACATCCTGCTTTGTTAGATATCAACAGATGCTGTTTTGAAACCACATTTCTACCAGAAGTATGTGAGAGTGGGATGATGGGCATCCTTGCCAACTCTTTGGACTTTCTCTATTTTTCATTTACTGTGTATATTTTTGGGTTTAAATGATTTATAGAACTTTTTTTGGTCTTGGACTTTTTGAGGCAGGGTCTCCCTTTAGTTCCAGCTGGCCTGGAGCTCACTATATGGACCAAGCAGGCCTCAAACTCCCAGAGATCCGCCTGCCTCTGCCTCCCGAGTGCTGGGATTAAAGACGTGTGCCACCATGCCCAGCCAGAAGACTTTTTAATGCCAGCCTCTACATCATATCTGAAATATAATTTGTAGGAATAGAGTAGGCTGAATCTCTGACAGATTTCAAGCTTATTTCATCCATGATAGGAAATGATCAAATGGACACCTTCAGCTTTAGACATCATCCAGGAGAACAAGCCTGTGGTAGAGTGATTGTGGAGGATAAGTGTTATTTTTATTGATGTTTTAATGTATTTCATACATCATTTTCATTTCTGTTCAGGCCTATTCCCTATCCCTTCCCCAACCCCACACCCAAAACCATCCCAGTCATGTGCTCTAATCATAACTGTTCTGGCATCTTTCTCTCAGTCTTTTTTTTTATTGCTTAGGAATTCACATTTCTCTCCATTATTCATGTTATTCTAAAATATGGATACATACTCTCCCACCCTATACGTAATTACAGAGTCCTGAAAATTATTGGTGGGTGGATTACTAGAGCCCATTGAGGGATCACATTATGACAACATAGTTGCTTACAGATAAACCAAAAATATAACATCTGTCATTCAGCTTGCCTTTCATCTGGGGGATTTGGTTTTAGCATCCACAAATGAGGGAACACACATCTCTGTTGTTTTCTGGACTTGTGTTACTTCATCAGAATAATGGCTTGAGCTCCATCATTTACCCAAGTTTCATAATTGCCATCTTCTTTACCACTGATTAGTACTCCATGTGTAGATGTACCACATTTTTGTCATCCACACTCATCTGTTAGGAGCAATAGGGTTGGTTCCAGCTCTTCATGTTGTGAAGAGAGCTGCAGTAAACAGGATGTGCTCTATATCTTTATGGTAGGATGAGTCTTTGGGGTATTGACCCAGGAGTGTATGATTGGGTCAGGATGGTAAGCTAATTCCGAGTCTTTTAGGGGTTCTCACACTGCTTTCATAAGTGGTTGTACAAGTTTACATTCCCACACAGCAGTGGATGAGTGTTTCCTTTCCCCACAACCCCTTCAACACTGTGTCTTTTGTTTTCTTGATCTTAGCTAGCTGTATGCTGGAGTGAGATGTATCTAGAGTGGTTTTAATTTGCATTTCCTTAATATATTAATGATGATGAACACTTTTTAAGATGTTTCTCAAGCCATCTTTAATTCCTCATGGTGACGGTGGGACTCTGCTCGCTTTTAGCTCCATGTTTTGAAGTAGTCATTTTTGGCTTCTTGTTTTGTTGAGTAGTTTATATTTCTGCTGTTAATGCCTCTGTCAGATGTGTCACTGGTAAAGATCTCTTCCCACTCTGTGGGTTTCTCTTCACCTCCTTGATTGTTTCTTTCATTTACAGAAGAGCATTGAGTTTTATGAGGTCCCACTTGTTATGTTGTCTTATTCCTTTGCACGGTGTCTGGTTTAGAAAGTCTCCTCCTACACCTATGTCTTGTAGATTGTTGCAACTTTGTTTCTTTTATCCCTTCGGGTTTCAGGCTTCACACTGAGATTTTGATCCATTTGGAGTTGATTTTTGTAAAGGGTGAGAGGTGGGGTTATTTTGTTCTTCTACAAATGGTGATCCAGTTTTGTCAACACCATTTGCTGAAGGATGCTATCTTTCCTCCATTGAGCTTTTTTGGCCCCTTTGTCAAATGATGAGGTGGTTGAAGTTATAAGAGCTCAAGTTTGGATCTTCATTTTGTTCCATTGGTCAATGGTTTGTTTTTTTTTTTTTTGTTTTTTTTTTTTTGCCTTTCGTACCAGCTGTCTTTATGACATAGCCCCGTAATATAGCTTGACATCTCGGTAACGTAATCCCCCAGTTTCATTATCACCTCAGGGTTGCTTTACTATTGGGTCTTTGTTCTTTCCATTAGAATTTAAGATTTTTCTAAGTCTTGTGAAAAAACTCATGGGATTTTGATTGTCGATAGTGCATTAGAATCTGTATTATTGTTGAACTGGTACATGGATTCTTATAGATATTCAATTTTTCCTTCCATAGCTTTGGATGGAAGGTGGCCTTTCCATCTTTTATGTCATTTTCAATCATCATTATTCAGGGTTTTAAAATTTTCACTTTTGTAATGGGTCTTGGTTAGGTTTGTTTCCTAGTATAGTTTTTTTTAAGGCATGTGATTCGGGAAAGTCCCTATATTTCCTTCTCCATTGCTATTGGTTGGTTAAAGAAGGCTACAGATTTTCTAGTGTAATTTTGATCCCCGCAACTTATACTGAAAATTTTCATTGTTCTAAGAGTTTTTGGTGAGTTGTAGCACTCCCTTTGGTAAACTGAATCATATCATCGCAAAAAGAGATAGTGTTACTTCCTCTTTTTCTAATTAATTACTCCTTTAATTTCTCTTTTTCTTTTCTCCTTATTGCCAGCACATTCAAGCACTATATTTGAAGAGGAACAGTGGATGAAGTCAGGCCGTGTGTGTCTCTGCCTTAAGGGAATGCTTCCAACTTTTCTCCATTAGGATGATTGGGTTGTCTTGTTATGTTTTATCAATTGAAGAATATCCCCCAGTCCAATTCCCTCTGAAAGGTTAAGCATGAAGTGATGTTGGATTTGTCAAAGTTTGTTTGCATCAACTTGAGATATTGTGGTGTTTATTGTCTTTAGGAGTAAGTCATTTATGTGTATGATATTATTTTCATATGTTGAACGAACATCCCTGCATCTGCTGGATGAAATCCACCTGGTCTAAGAGGATGATCATTATTTGATGCAGAGCTCTATAAATGCATATTTGCAAGTAATTTTGGTTGACATTATTTGCATTTGTTTACAATGATATGGGTCCTAAGTTTTCTTCTGTTTTTGTCCTTTGCCTCGGTTTGGATGTAGGTGAGCGGCTTCATAGAAGGAATTGGGATTTCCTTCGTCTGTATCCTTCTGAAAAGTTTGAGATGTAATGGTTGTAAGACTCTTTAAATGTTTTTAAGATCTGCTGTAATCATCTGGGCCTGGCGTTTTTTATGGGAGGCCTTTATGCATCTTCCATTCCTCAAAGTGTTATGGTAATGTTTAAAGCTGCAAATATTTTCTTGTTAAGCTTATGACAACATCCCCGATTTCAATTCTCATTTCTCTTAGGTTTTCAAATTTAGTAGAGTATAGATTTTTGAAGTATTCTCAGTATGTATTGTCTGGATCTTTTCTTGTCTTTGTGATTTTCCCCTTTCATTCATCACAAATCTGTTGATTTGGAGTGATCTTTCTTTTTTTTGGTTAAAAACTGGCTACGAGGCTGTCTATTTTTTTTCTTTCAAAAACCCAGCTTTTGATTCATTATTTTATTGTCTCTTCCTCCACCTGCTCTTCTTGTTCCCACTTTCTCTTTTTCTTCTTCTCGAATTAATTTCTGCTCGATTTTGTTATCCTCTCTCCTTCTGTGGGTTTCTAGGATTCATTTTTGTTTGTCCTTTCAGTGTTTTTACTGCCATGTTAGATCGTGTCACTTGTTCTCTTATCTTTTTTTACTAAGGTGGCACGTAGGGCATAAATTTCCTCTCTTAGACTGTGACATTCCCACAGGTTTTTTGTTTGTATTTCATTTTCTTTAGTTCCAGGATGCTTTTTATTCATTCCTTTTTTCTCTCTACCCACTCATTGTTCAGTATGTGTTTGTTTAGTCTTCCATGTTTCTAATAGTAGTAGGGCTTAACCCTCGTGTTAATATTAGCTTTAATGCACTGTGGTCTATAGAAATGCATGGAATGATTCTCAATCCTTTTGTACTTTGTTAACGGTTTTCTTTGGTCCAGTAATAGGTCAATTTTGAGAAGTTCCATAGGTGCTGAGAAGAAGATTTTCTCTGGTGTTTAGATGAGAAAATTTGCTGTAGATATCTGTGAGGTCACATTTTGGGTATAAGTGTTTCAGTTCTAGTCCTCTGTTATATTTTTTGCCATGACCTATCCAGGTGGGTCAGGTATTGAAGTCCCCACTATAGACAACTGATAATTGGATCTTAAGATCCTAAGATTGTTACTTATAAAGTCTCGTCTCTCACAGATTTGTGCCATAAATATTAAAATGTAGCATTTCTTGTAGATCTGCAAATATAGATTAATAACGCCTCTTCTTCATGATCAAATTTTACTCGAATCTATATCGATCTGAATATTACAAATCAGCCACTCCTGCTGCTTTTTGCGGACCATTTACTTAAGGAATATTTTTGCTCCACCTTCACTCTAAGTCTGCTGTCCTAGGTGAGAAATGGAGCCTTGACCTCACCTACAGAGCCCAGCGCCATCATAGCCACATGATTCTTGGTCTAACCCTAAACCCATACTCCCACATATTCTATGTCTTTGATTGGGGAGTTGACCATACATATTAACGGTAATATTATCGAGAATATTGTTCCTTATCGACTAGTTTTCTGTTATGACATTCTTGTTCATGTATTTATAACCTCCACTGTAGCTTGAATTTTTCACTCTCGCGGATGCTTGCTTAAGGATAGAATGTGCTCCCCACTTCCCTCTTCCTGTTTGAACCTTGCTCAAAACTTTCTGTGTCTGTTGTTTCTGACCATTGTCTTCATCCTTATTATTCCTGACAAGACTTCTTTCCGTTCAATAATGATTGACATTGGGTATAATTATAAATTACTGACCGCCCCCTCACGCGCTTGAGCATCTCAAAGTCATTTAGTGACTTTGGACTACTGCTACGCCATCCATATTCTTTGCGTCGACGCGGTATTTGGCACTGAACGATCAGTTGATCGTGATGGTTTTCTCCCCTCTCTGTGTAACTTTGTGTTTTTCTCTTTGCGTACTCATAACTCATTAGCCTTTGTTTGCAGGATCACGGGGTTTTAACATGATATATTATGGGAAACACTTTTCTGTCTTGTCTATTGCTTTCTATGTGCTTTCTTTGTATTCTTATTAGGTTTGTCTTTTTCAGTTTGGAAGTGTTCTTCTATCTATTCTGATCTGAAGATCCTGATCAATACCATTGTTCTTCGGGATTCTTCCTTTCCTACTACGCTCTTTGAATGTGGCTAAGTTGGTTCTTGTTCATGGTCCAGCCCATTCTAGTTGTTCCACTCTTGTTTTTTAAAACCGTTGCAGAAGCAGTACTTGAGTTTCTACTGCACGTGTTATCCTTGAGGTCTGAATTCTTTTTCTTCTTCTTCCACTTCTGCTCCATGCTTTTTCCCAGTCCTTTCCTGCATGGGAGAATGTTCCAATGTGCAAGTTTGTTTCATCCTGTGATTGCGTCAGTATTTCACTTCCTTTTGAGCTTATCATTTTCTTGGTACTCCTTGCCTGCTGGTCAGTTTCTTTTTCCCTTTCAGCATGAGATCCTTTCAATGTTTCCACTTCACTCCTGAGTTTGTCACTCTACTCCCTTCTAATTCCTTTGTGGGTTTGGTATTTCTCTTCCTCTAGGTTTTTCTTGAGTGTATCAATCTGCTCCTGTAGTATCTCCAGAGTTTAATATTCTTTCCTACTAGTTCCTTCATGAGTTTTCATTCTCTCCCTTAGTTCTCTAATTTCTTTTATAGACTTGAATATGTCAACAATTTTTCTTCTAAGGTTGGTATCTTTGTTCCCTTCCAAAGAGATCTCATTGTGATCTCTACAGAGTGTTCGGTTCATGGGAATATTATTTTGAGCCTTCCATATTGTTGTTTTTCCTTGTGTTTTTGGCCTGTATTTTGCTGTTTTGTTGTGTTTTCACCCCTTTGCTATTGTTGCCTTCTGTGCTACATCTCAAATGTGCTAGGATTGTGTTTCTCAGTGAGCTCCCTTTGTTCCAAAACTTGTGCGCCTCCAATCATGACACTCTTGTATCCTCCCAACCAGCTGTCAAACAACAGCACAGCAGATAGCTTTCCACAATCATAAGTAGCCTTGAGGTGGTTAATCCTTTGGCCCATGTGCACCGTCCCCACCTGGGTGGTGCACAGATAAGTTTGGTGCCGATCTGCTGACCCTCTATTCACCACGCAGTTCTACTTACATTGGTAAGCGTGCTGGAGCACCTGCCAGGGAACAGCCACCGCACACAACACAATGGCCTTGGCAGCTGGCAATCTGTAGTGTTGCACCGCTGCCTTCAATTGCCTGTTATTAACAATAAATACTGTTAGCAAAAATGAAGCAGATAAGAGTCAAATGCATAATTCCACATAACCTTATGTAATAATAACATGCCCTACCCCCCCACCCACCCCCCCACAAAAAAAGCAAACTAATTTATATGGCTGCATTTCACTCCTCTAGACAAAATTCACATTATGCTTACTGGGTTAAACATTTTAATCGAAACTCTCTTTCCATTTTGTATTAATTCCTTTCCTCATTAAAAAGCTAAATATATATATATTATATATATATATGATATATATTATATTAGTGTAGAGATGGCTTCTAATGTTAGTGTGATACACAAAATATAGACAACAATACTTAAACGGTTTCCAGTTAATTATAATTTTTTTTAAAAATATTTATTTTTACTAGACTTTCATACACGTATATATTTTGATCATATTCATTCCCTGTCCCCAACTCCTCTTAGGTCTACTCCCATCTTCCTTATCTCGCGCAACTTCTTCTATTTTTTTGAGACAGAGAATCACCTGGATAACTCCAAGCTAGCCTGAAACACCACTATGTAGACCAGGCTTGGCCTTGAACTCCCAAGAATCCACATGCCAAACTGCCTCCCAAATGCTAGGAATTAAGCGTTGCCACCACACTCAGCTATATCTGCTTTTTAAAAAACCCACTGTATTCAAAGTACTCTGATCTAGGGCCATCCCTGGGGTGTGGTCAACCATGGCATACACCTAATAAGAAAACGCTCTCTCAGGCACTTATAATTTACTTTTTTCAGCTAGGAGAGTGAGTTCTTGCTAAATTCCCCCTCTAACGTAAGATTTTGTCTGGCTTGAGTTTGCACAGGTCTAGTGCACATTGTCACAACCTCTGTGGATTTATGGATGCAACTCTCCTGTTATTGGAAACACAAGGGTTATTTAGTGTAGCACCACACTGTCCTCTTGTTCCTACCATCTTTCTTCTCCATCTTCTGGGAATTTTCCCTTGACCTATGCGAAGAATGTATATATTTCTCATTTTAGGACTGAAGACTCCAGCACTGTGTAGTCTCTTCACAGTGACCAACTCTGGTTCTGGGTGTCAGTTACCATCTACTGAAAGAAGTTTTTCTCTGATGAAAGTTGAGAGGCACACTAATCTATTGCTATTATGGTAAGTCATTAGGAGTCAGTTTACATACTATTTCCATTCAGCAAAATAATTGAATTAGGTTTTCCCCTAGAGGCTATGACCTAATCAATCATAGGTTTTCAGGTCTAATAATGGTGCCAGACATGGGTTCCATCTTGTGTAAACGTTCTAAAAACCAGTCAGTTCTTAGAGTTTACTCCCTGTAAACACTTGTGCCACTGTTGTGCAGCAGCAATATAACTTGCCATAGCTTATTTATATGTGTGTTAATATAATGCCTCATTATGTTGTGTGTATTGTCAGAATTCAATTCTCAGTTTCGTTTAGACATATTCTCCTTTGCCCTCCCCCACCCCCACCCCAGACCATGCATACACATAATAATATCCGCATCTTTTCTCAGCTTTTTAAATGTGTAGGAGCTTCACAGTTTTCCTCTATTAAGTTTTTATTTACTCTAAATATGAATAATACCTTCCACCCATATACAGTCATACGAGTCCTGGAAAATGAATGGGTGGGGTCAATTCTAGAACCTACAAGAGATTTACAATTACATACAAACATGTTGTTTCAGAATAAAAAGAATTATATCAGTAACTGTGTTGTTCACTTGCCCTTTTCAACTGGGGAGTTGGTCGTTAGCATCCACACAATGAGGGAAGCCAACTCACTCACTTTGTATTTTTCTGAGGGCTGTGTTACTTCCTTTGCACTAATGGCTTCAAGTTTCACCCATTTACCTGAAAGTTCATGATGATATCTTCTTTCTCGCGGAAATAAGTACTCCATGTGTAGATGTACCCACATTTGGTTTCCATCCACTGCATCTGTTGAGGGACATTTGGGTGGTGTCCGCAGCTCGTGCTATTTATTGTGAAAACAGCAGGAAAAACATAGATTATGCAAATAGGGTCCTTTAGTAGGATGAATCCTTTGTGTACATACCCAGCAGTGTAGAACTAGGTCAGGTGGCAGGCTCAGTTTGAGTCCCCTTTTAGGATTCTCCCACACTGCTTCCATAATGCTTTGTACAATGTTTTGCATTCCCACTCAGCAGTGGTAGTTTATTTTCCCTTTCCCTCAACCCTCCGCATTTTGTTGTCTTTGTTTTTTTAGCACATTATATGGATTGATATGTGGACGTGAGTATGTTGGTCCTTTGCACTAATAATTTTTACTTATTATACTTTAATTTTATTCCTTCTTATGTCTCCGGTATATAGATGATTGCCACGGATAAATTAATAGTAAGCCAGTAGCCACTTCTATCCTCCTGTGTGACTCGAGAAATTTCAGCTATACCTCACCTCTTTTCTAGGTAATTAGTTATTGATTGTTTGCACTTATGACGTCGTCTCCTCTTAACTTATCCTCCGTACCTGCGTCCCGAGATCGCTCGTACTTTGCCTCCCAGATCTTTGGTATTCTGTATTTCTGTGCTTGGGATTTTCTTAATCCTATCGCAGTATTCATCGACGTTAATGCCTGTCAGATGATCACTGGTTGAAGATTTTTCTCCCACTCTGTGGTTTTATCGTCACTTCTTTGAGTGTTTCTTTCACTGTACCAACATTCTTTGAGTTTAACTACCATTTGTCGACTCTGTGGGTTTTATCTTCAGTCTTTGACTTGTTTTTTTTGCTGAAAACTTGAGTTGTATGTCTCATTAGCAACTGTTGACCTATTTCCTGGCAGCTACTGCTGAATAGAGATCTTTTCCTACACTATGTCTGTGTTGTTGCCAACTTTTTTTAGTATACCTTCAGGGTTTCAGAATTCAGGTCTGAGATCTTTGATAGCACATTGAGAGATTTTTGGTTCCAGGGTGAGAGGTCAGGGTTGAATTTGTTCTTCAAGTGGATCCAGTTTGCCAGCACATTGCTAATTGCTACCTTCCTCATTGAAGTTTTGTCCCTTTTCAAATCAAGGTGCTGAAATTGTATGATCATTTTGGATCTTCAATTATTTTGGTCAAGGGTCTGTTTTGGGTGCCAGTACCAGCTGTCTTTATGACTATGTCCTATAATATAGCTTGAAGTCTTGTAGAGCAATCCCCCATGTATTGAATTTTTCAATCAGGGATCTTTAGACTCTTTGGGGTCTTTTGTTTTTCCATATAAATTTAAAGGATTTTTTTTCCAAGTCTGAAGAAGCTCATGGGGATTTTGCTTGGGATTGCATATGAATCTGTATATCAATTGCCGGTAAAAGGACATTTTTACTATATTAATTTTCCAATTCCATGAGCATAGAAGGTATTCCTCATTTTTTGATGTATTTTCATTTCCTTCTTCAGGAGATTGATTTTGTAGAGATATTTGATTATTGTTAGTTTTGCCCGGTATTTTATATTGTTGAGATATTCTATGCGAATGGGAAAAGTTCTTTCTTTAATTCTCCCCCTTCTCCAGTTGTTATTGGTGGAAAGAAATGCTACTGATTTTTCTAGGTAATTTTGTATCCTGCCACTCTACTGAAACTCTTAATTGTTTCTAGAGTTTTCTGGTGAAGTTTTTAGATCCCTTAGGAAACTATCATATCCATCTGCCAAAGGGATAGCTTAACTTCCTCCTTTTCTAATAGTTACTCCTTTAATATTCGTCTCTTGTCTTCATTGTCCCTAGCAAGTTATTTCAAGCCCACTATGTTGAAGAGAATGGCGACTAATGAGCAGCCTTCCAGTTCCACCTTTAAGTGGAAATATTTCAATTTTTTTCTCCATTTAGATGTTGTTGGTAGTGGTTTTGCTATTATATGGCTTTGATTATGGTTGAGAATGTTCCTTCAATCCTATTCTCTCTAGGACTTAACATGAAGGGATGCTGAAAGGGTAACATCACAAACAGACAAAGAAAGATCCAGACAATCATATAAGATATTTCAAAACCTACTACTCCACTAATTTTGAAAACCAAAGAGAAACTGAATGATATTTGAAACTGGAACCAACAAAGCTGAACAAGAAGAGATTGACAGTTTAAACAGACCATAAATTGAGGAAATGAAGATGTAATTAAAAACATCTCAACTAAAAAAGCCTGGCCCAGATGTTTCCAGCATAATTCTATAAAACGTTAAAGAGTCCTACAACCATTACTACTAAATTCTTTCAGAAGGATACAGAGGATCTCAAATTCTCTCTCATAAAACCAGATTCATCCCTCAATCACTCAAAACCATGCAAAGTTTACAAGCAAAAAAGAAAGCACTATAGACTCCATCTCATTAAGAATGTAGATCAAAAATACTCAACAAAATACTTGCAAATCGCATACAGAGTCAACATCAAAAAGATCATCCGAGGCGGAGACGCCATAACGCGCCACGCCAGGTATAGGAAATTCCGAAAGGTTATCCCTGGACAACTGTCAGCTCATGAAAGAAACAGTCAGAATTGACGAGAGTCCAAGTCAACAGCTCAGAGAGAGGGACTGTTTTTAGCCTCCTCATCGCACCTGTGCCCCTTTTCTAAGCCAGGGAACAATCTGCGGTAAGAGGGGCGGGTAGACATGGTAGGGACGGTCGATTGGGGGAAATGGTAAACATTACAGCAATTAGTCTGGAACCTCATTGATTAAAACTTGAATTGAACAAACAAACCTGTCACCCCCCACTGGATGTGGGGCTGTAGGGGTTTGGCACAACACCTGCAGATAGGTTTTGCAGAAGGGATGCTTGTATCAGGATTATCACTTGTAGCTAAAAATGTGAAAAAAAAAAACGGAGAGAAAAATGCAGACATTTTATGGTCCAAATGCGATGATCTGGTGGAGGTTGGGGATGGGGGGAAAGGAACTAAGCCTAACTGAAATTGGAAAAAATGTAATTATGTATGAGTGAAATGGCACAAAGCCATCACCAATAAGAACTAATTAATAGAAACTAATTTTAAATAAACACAAAACAACCCAACACCCCAAAGATACATTCATCATAAACGTTGTTTGTTCATACCAAGAATGCAGGGATCGTTCCAACATACATAAATAAATATAATACGATAAAATACATAAATGGACTGAGAAAAAACCACACATGTCAGTCTCAATTGATGTAGAAAAACCTTTGACAGATCTCAGCATCCATTCATGTTTTAAATCCTGAGAGGAACTGGAACTGAGGGAATATTCAAGTCAACCAGATCAAATGCCATATACAAACCCACTCAAACAACATCCTAAAATGAGAAAATTTGGAACCCATTTTCCCTTAAAGGATATGAAAACCCAGCAAGGCTGCCCTTATCACCTCCTCTTCAACAGTGTCTGAAACACTTACTAAGGCAATAAGACAGAAAGGGAATTGAAGGATACAATCTGAAAAGAAGAAAGCTAAAGCCCTATCCCTTTTTTGTCAAGATGATATGAATAGTTTACCTAAGGGATGCTAAAACTCCAACAGAAAACGTTCAGAAATGATTTAAGAGTTTAAGTAAGTGTCTGGCTACAAATTAATTCTAGATCAATTGGTAGCCCTTTTCTTTTTTTTTTTTTTTTTTTTTATTAAATTTTTTTTTATATGGTAATTATTATTTCTGATGTTATGAATTACTGTCCTGGTGCAGGTTTGTGCACCCGTGTCCGTCGTGCAATGCCAACGGGAGTCAGAAGAGGGTCTGCGGATTCCCTGAACGGAGTTTCTCCTGGAATGGAGTTTCAGACGGTTTGTCTCGGCCCGCATGTGGGTGCTGGGATCGAAACCCGGGTTCCTCTGTAAGAGCGGTCGGAGCTCTTAACCGCTAGCCAACTCTCTCCAGCCCCGGGTAGCCTGTCTTTGGAACCCAACAATTAAACAAGTGGATAAGGAATATGTAAGAAACCTTTCCACTCACGATAGCCTTCCCCAAAAATAAAACAATACCTGGGAACAAAAGAATTACCTGACAACAACCCAAACATTACCAAAGACTACTATCAACAAAAATATTTTTAAATATATGTATTTTTATGTAGAAACTTTTCCATAAGTCTTACTAGTCATTCATCAATCAAACTTAGGAATATCCTTTTTTCCAGCGCTCCCCCCAACCCAGTCCCTGTACTCTGCGCTACAGTTCCTGCATCTTTTGCTAGATATCTTTCCAGAGTTTTTTCCAGTTCTTTTGTACAACACAAATTTTAAACCTCTGAAGAGAGAGATTGAAAAACACAAAGATGGAAAAACTCCCATCTCATGGATTTTGGAAAAATTAATTAGTGAAAAATGTCTCATTTACCCAAGTGATAGACAGAGATTCAATGCAACACAATCAAAATCCCCATGAGCTTCTTCAAAAAGAGGCTTGGAAAAAATCCTTAACATCTATATGGGAAAAAAAAAAATCCAAAAGCAAAACGAATGAAAAAAAAATGAAAAACAATACAGGGGGATTCACCTTCCAGACTTAAGCTATATTATCAGGGCTCATACGTCATAAAGGAAGCCTGGTACTGGCCAAAAAAACACGACTGCTTGACCAAGGAAGAAAATTAAGATTCCAAACTTGAGCTCATTACAATTTCAGCCACCTCAGTTTTACGAAAGGGGCCAAGAAGACCTCAATGGAGGAAGATGACAACTGTCAGCAACTGGTGCGGGAAAATTGGATCTTCCATACTGTTAGAAGAACAAACAATTAAACCATCTTACTCTCTCACCCTGTTCAAAAATCAAGTCCCCCAAGTGGATCAAAGATCTCATGTGAAACCCTGAAAATCTGAAGGTGATAGAAGAAAAGGTGCAGACAACCACGCAACCTAGGTAGAAAAGGAAAGTTTCTAAAATCAGACATGCCAGCAGGGAAATAAGTCAACAGTCAACAAATGGAATTCTCATCAAACTTGAAAAGCTTCTGTACAGCAAAGAAAACAATCAAGGAAGCAAGGAAGAAAACCACAAGAGTGGGAGAAATGTTTCACCAGTGATACATCTGACAAGAGCTATTAACTGTCCAAGAATATATTACACACTCAGAAAAGCAAAGAAGAAAACAATGACCTACTCAAAAGATGGAGAGTAAAGAACAGGAAAGAGAGCTTCACCAGTGAGAAGTAAAAGATGGCCTGAAGAAAACATTCTTAAAAATTGTTCATAACATCATAATAATTAGAATTGCAAATTAAAACCACTCTCAGATATCAGCTCACTCCGATTTAGACTGGCGCTAAGATCCAGAAAACAAAAAACACCAAATGCTGGAGAGGTATGAGTTAAGGGGAACCCTCGTCCACTGCTGGTGGGAATGTAAACTGTCTCACAACCATTATGGGAAAGACTCAAGGAGCCTACCACCTGACCCAGTCATACCACTCCTGGGTATGTACCTCAAAGACTCATCCTACTGCAAAAATACATGCACATATATGTTTATTGCAGCTCTCTTCACAATAGCACAGAGCTGGAACCAACCCAAAATGCCCCTCAACAGAGGAATGGATAACAAAAATGTGGTACATATACATAATGGAGTACTATTCAGTGGTAAAGAAAGGTGACATCATGAACTTTGAAGGTAAATGGATTGTACTCAAAGCCATTATGCTAAGTGAAGTAACACAGTCCCAGAAAAACAAGTAGCAAATTGTTTCCCTCATTTGTGGGTGCTAACACCTAATCCTCAGTGGAAAGCCAAGCTGAACATCATTATTTTTATATTTCTGTTTATTTGAAAGCAACTATTTTTTATAATGTAAATCTGTCAAAGCGTTCTAGAATCCACCTACCACTTATTTTCACTCTGTAATTACTGTATATGGGTGGAAAGTATGTATCCATATTTCAGAGTAATATAAAATTTATGGAGGAAAATGTGAATTCCTAAACATAAAAGAAGACTGAGAGAAAGATGCAGGATATTTATGGCAGAATGCATCATCTGGGGTGGGGTTGGGGGAAGTGAAAGGGGAATATGTCTAAATTGAACTGAAAAATTATGTCTGAAATACAGAAAACATCAATAAAAGCATAAAAGAAGGAATATGCTTCTTCTGGCTAGCATATTTTAATTTAAATAAAGATAATACCAATGAAAAAATATAAGATTATTGTGCTTGTACCAGATTTCTCAGGTTCTGTGATGAAAGTTTGTGTTCTCTCCTTGTTTTGATATCTACTGTTCTGGAGTCATATGTCATTCATATCTTTATATAAAAATACTAACAGTGGTTTTCAACATATTATCCATGTGTACTAGTCACTTTTCTGTTGCTGTGATAAAACCACCATGACCAAGGGAACTTATAAATGAAAAGTTTATTTGAGCTTACAATTGAGGGTACCAGGGAATTAAGAGTCAGTCCAATGTGGCAGGGAGGCATGGTGGCTGGGCCTGGCACGGAAAGCTAAGGCTCACATCTCCAATGACCACAGGAAGTCAAGAGAGCCTCTGGAGATAAGCAAGGTTTATTAAATTCACTAAGCCCGCCCCCAGTGACATACTTCCTCCACCATGGCCACACCTTCCAAGATCTCCCAAAATAGCACCACCAACTGGGGACAAAAAATGTCTGAATACTTGAAGCCTAAGGGGGACACGCTCATTCAAACCACCATATGCTCTGGGGTCCCTAGGACATTTCTGGGGGCCTCAACCAAATGCATTCTCAATCCACTGTTTTTACTGCCCTGACATTTGCAAATGATAATGTAAAGCTGTGACAGGTTAAACTGCTGCCACCTTAGGACAAACCAGAAAACCAGGCAGCATCACAAAATATACCAGCACACATTTTGGTCTCTGTCTTTCTGCACTGGCAAAAAGCAAAGGAAAAAAAAAAATCACTTAAAAGTGACCTTGATGAAGCAGCAAAATGGTTAATTTGATTAAGTCTTGCTTGATACACATCTTTTTAAATATTCTGTGTGCTGTGGGAAGTGCCAGGAAAGCACATCTGTTACACATAAAAGTGCAAAAATAGCATTTGTGTGACTCTCTTGAACGGTTTCTCCTGACAGACTCTAGTTATGGATATCATTCAGACTGGGGGTTTTGACAGATATGGAACTTCATGAAGAGACTTCTCGAAACTAGCCATAATTTATTTATTTACTTTGTGTGGGTGGGGGTGCATGCCCTGCATGTTGGAGGGGAGGACAATGTGCACATGGAGGCCAAGGATGACTTCAGCTGTCCTTCCTCAGGGGTCACCCCTCTTTGGCTTTCGGTCTGGAGCTCACTAATTTAGCTAGACCGGATGGCCAGTGAGGCCCAGGGATCACGTGTCTCTGCCACCCACATACTGAGATTACAAGCACGGGCCCCACGTGCTTGTAATTGGTTGTCGGGTTTGGACCTCAGGTCTGATGCTTGAGCGGCAAACACGTTACCAAATAAGATACCTCCACAACCAGAGATTCTATTTTCTTTACGAGAATGGTGCTTTCTGTGACAGAGTACGCAAGGCCGGGGAAGCCTGAGAACTTTGATTAAGGACAAGAACAAAGTAGCACAGCCACTCGTGGAAAACCAGGCCTCTACTTTTCAGCCCACACGCTTCCTTTTCACTGCACAGGACAGGTGGCTGTCGACATTTCATGCATCCCCTCCCTCAGAAAATGAGAATGCTGCAAAAGAAAGGAACGCCAGGTGGAAGAATTGACAAGTCAGGCATTACACAGCCACTTAATTTTTTTTTATTTTTGTAATTTTCACAATCTGATCAACCAAGTAGAATCCATGAAAAAAGACACTAAAACGTGGCATAATAAAATTCATTTGACCAGGAATACAGGTGTCTGTGTTTTTTGTCTGGCTCAGCTTCATTTCCTTTTACCATTGACTGTTTTCTGAGCCCAGCACTGGCTTGGACAAAAGCTCTGCTGAGTTACAAATTGAGATATATGGTACGAAGCTTCTGTGATTAGGGAATTCAGAATCTATCCGACAGGAAGCCTTGAGGGCACAAAGGAACCGAGGGAGAAACATCTCAACACCTCCATATGCAGATGAGTGCCAGAAATAAATATTAACTGTCATTCCTGCGAATGTTTCCACTGTTTTATAGACTTTGTTTCCCCCCATTTGTGAGTGTGCAATGCACTGGAGCAGCGTTCTGGGCTTCTGCTCGTGATGAGCCCTCTCAGCATGGGCTGGGTCAGTGTTTGCAGCTCAGCTGGCTGGTGCCAGAGTGGAGGGCTCCTCTGATTTGATTCCACCCCAGGCACTGAAGGATTTTTCAAGATTTTCCTCTTAATATTTGGCTTTGCATGATAATTCTACAGCATGCTGGGAAATCTCAGCAAGAGGAAAAATTTAGTAACCACAGGGAGGCCTGCTCAGAGGGCTGTGGGTTAGTGTGAAAGTCTGTGAGTGTGACTACTAATGACTCAAAGGTTCTGTTTTGTTGTAAGGTTTTCTTCAACACAAAGTGTATGGGCTTGGGAGGACAGAGGGCGTTTAGAAAACTCAGCCATCCTCAGAAGCACAAAGAAGTGCCTGATCGAGCCATTTCCCATGAAGAAATCCATTAGTCAAAAAAGGTGTGTAGAACCATGTGGCTCAGCTTGAATTTCAAAAGCAAGAGTTGGCAAAAGGTAGTATGTTGTTTTTGCCTTTTTAAAAAATATTTTCTTATTATTTCTTGAGGGCTGACTCTGCTTTTAGCATAGGCAGAAGTCTTACCTTCTGCCTCTTAGTGTTGGAGAAAGTGTCAATTCAGAAACAGGCTTTATAGCCAAGGAACTGACTAAAATCTAAAGACTTGAAGGCTTTCTTCATGCAAACCATCTTCTTGGAGATTTTGTCATATACTTTTTTCTTTTCTTTGCCTGTTTATGGATAGTCACTAAGACTTTTTGTTTCAGAAATACTTAACAATAAGCTAGATTCTCATTTGGTGTGGGTGCTCTAGATGTGAGCTGGCCCTGAGTGGGATGGGTGAGGTTGCAGACTTTGCACCCTCCTTGTGGGAGAGTAGGTTTCATTAGCAGAGTTAAGATGCTGAGTGACTTTGCTGAATATGCAGCAGTTGTGTGAGACTTCTAATAGTGGCCGAACCTCGCATGAAAGAAATTCATCCAGAGAAAGGGGTTTGGGGGTGGGGGAGGGGAGTGTAGAGCACTTCTGAAAATGACAAGAATCCTTTCCTCTCAACCCAGTACATACAGAGTCTCACCCATGGCAGTGAGGGTGAGTCCACAAGCCCCCATATTCAGGAAATAACCCCAGCCTAATTTAATTACATGTAATTCACTTCCTACTGAGGAAAATACAAGCAGCTTGAACATAATTAACTCATGTGATTTAGGTTATCCTCATTTTGTCAGAGAAAAAAGATTTAGGAAAGGTAAGCAGTTTGTCCAAGTTCACACAAACGTTTCATCTCACTGCATACCTTCCTTACCTTTAATTGACTATTCTCTCATTACTTTATAATAAACATTTTGAAATAATTTGTAGATTTTGAAAATAATCACCATGGTATTTCATTCACAATTTGACTTGTTAGTGACCTTTTAATTCATTTTTATTAGTGATATTAATTACATAAAATAGTTGCCTGAGATGGAACACAAACCTGGCACCATTAGCAGGGGCAAGAACCTGTGACTAGATAGGTAATGGGCCCTCGGGGAGAGCGTGGCGCTAACATTCTACTAAGTGGACAGAGTACGAAAGTAACTCCTAATGACTCATTGCTGTACCAACAGATCAGTGCAGCTCTCAGCTCTCATCAGTAGAATGCAATGATCATAGAGACCCAGAACAGGTCAGCATGAAGAGAATAGGAACTGTGGAATTTTCATCCCTAAATGGGGCATCTCTTTTTTGTTGTTGTTAACTTCCTATCTCATCACTGACTTTTATTTCTTTTTTTTTACATAAATTAATTTTTATTTTTTTAACAAATCTAGACCCATGTTCCTGCCCATTTCCCCACCCCGCCAGAGCTCATGCATTCTGCCAAACATGCTTTTCATCTCTTTCTCAGTCTTTCTCAATATTCTCCATGAGGAACTTGACTGTTTTGAGCAGAACGTCACTGTTTCAGTCAGTTCTTTGATGCAGTCCTTTCTGTTGTTGTTGTTGCTGTTGTTGTTGTTGTTTCCAATATGCATTACACCCAACTGCTTTGGACAAAAGCTCAGGGGGCCCTACACAAGAAATACTTACAACTAGGTAATTGGCACTAGCATCCACAGATGAGGGATACCATTCATCGTTTGTTTTTCTGGGACTGTGTTACTTCACTCAGCATGATGTCCTCTAGCTCCAGCCATTTTCCTGCAAAGCTCATGATGTCATCTTTCTTTACTGCTGCATAGAACTCCATTGTGTAGATGTACCACATTTTCTCTATCCACTCATCAGTTGAGGGGCATTTGGGTTGGTTCCAGCTCTTTCTATTGTGAACAGAGTTGCAATAAATAGCTGTGCATGTATCTCTGCTATAAGATGAGTCTTGTGGTTATATATCCAGTAGTGGTAATGATAGGGTCAGGTGGTTTATTTTGATGTCTTCTCAAGGGTTCTACACAGTGCTTTCTATAGTGTTTGTACAAGTTTATATTCCACCAGCAATGGATGAGTGTTCCCCTTTCCCCACAACCTCTCCAAGTACTTGGTATCATTTGTTCTCATGATCCTAGACAGTCTTAATTGGGGGAGTGAGATGATATCTAACAGTGGTTTTAATTTGCATTTCTCTAATTATTAGTGACGTTTTAACACTTTTAAGATGTTTCGGCTATCTTCTATTTCCTCACTTGTTGAAGTCTCTGTTTAGCTCGTTGCTCCATTCTTTTGAGTTATTCATTTGTCTTCTTTCTTCTTTTGTTTTTTGGTAGTAGTTTATATACTTCTGGAAATCAATGCTTGTCAGATGTATCTGTGGGAAGTTTCCTCCCACTCTTTGGGTTTTCTCTTTTTTTCCACTTTTTTTTTTTTCCCCTTGGGGGGATTTTGGGGTTTTTCTTTTGATTGTACAGAAGCTTTGAGTTTTATGAGTTTGCCCATTTGTCAATTGTCGACCTTAATTCTTGTGCAGCTGCGGTCTGATTTAGGAAGTCTTTTCCTACGCCTTATGTCTTGTAGTCTTGCTGCCAACTTTTTCTTTTTATCGCCTCCAGAGTTTGGGTTTCACGTTGAGGTCTTTGATCCATCTGGAGTTGACTTTGTACAGGGTGAGAGGATAGGTTTAATTTCATTCTTCTACAGTGGTGATCCAGTTTTGCCAACACCACTTGCTGAAGATGCTGTTCTTTCCTCCATTTGCATCTTCTTTGGCCCCCTTGTCATATATATGGTTGGCTGAAATGTTTTTCTGTTTTGTGTTTTTTTAGATTTTTTTTTTGTCTTTTGAGACAGGGGTCTTCCCGTACGCCCAGCTGGCCTGGAACCTCACTCTGTGAGACCAGGCTGGCCTTGAACTCACAAGAGATCCATTCTGCCTTTGTCTCCCAAGTGCGAGGATTAAAGACGTTTAATGTGCCCACAGAGATATGCCCACATCTCTCTCTGGAGTGGTGGGATTGAAAGGGTGTGCCACCATGCCAGGTGAGACATTTTATAAGGTCAGTTTTTATAAATAGTCCTTGTATGCTCACAGTAGTTATTCTCTAGCTATGTTTATAAATACATTGATTTTTTTTTTTTTTTTGTCTTTTGGAGACCAGGGTTTGCTTTGTAAATCCTTAGGCTGGGGATTAAAGGCCATGTACCCACCACACTATACATATGATTCTTGCTCAGGGTGCATAAAACATTTTCTCATAATTTGGATTTTCATATAATGTTTTAATTAAACATTTCTATAATGGGTTGGTGTTCATTGATTTCTTCTTTCATTTCCATACTTTGTTCTGTAATTTTGATATTCATTTTTTATTACATTGTATTTTACTTGAGACAAATGTTAAGATTTTTTTTTTTGCTTTTGAGAAATTTCTTTATTGATTTATAGAAATTTTCAATGACTCTTACAATTTCCCCTTTAAGACTTTTTTTCTTGACATTTAATGGCATCAGTTTTCCTGTTTAGTTCATGCCTGATCGTGTATTTTTCTTAATTATTTGTTTTTAGTTCTTCTGTGGAAGTTCTACAATATGCTATTCATACATCGTGTTTCAGATGTGATTCTTCTTTAAAAATATAGTTGACTTTTCTATGTCTTTGGAATTTGAATTCATTTATTTTTGATTGTATTATTGTTATATTTAGATCATTTTTCCATCTTATTTTTTTTTTTTTTTTTTTTTTTTTTTTTTTTTATTTTTAAAAATTTGTGTATGTATATTATATATGTGTACCACACACATACACCACACACAAAACATGTGGACTTAACATCCACTTTCTTTTAATATTTCCACATTATCTTCAAAATAGAGAAATTCAGTCATCTACCAAGAAGGGAATCTGATAGGAAAAGATCAGCAGAGGAAAGGCACTCTCAGAGGAGGTAGTCAGGTGTGCTGGGGTCACACCTTTATTGCCTAATTTTTTTACATGATTCCATTTATGGGGGAGCAGCTGTGCCACAGCCCACTTGTGAAGTTCAGAGGATAACATTTTCACTATGGAAATTCAGAACTGAACTCAGGACGATTGGGTTTCTCCTCCCACGGTGGGCATCCCAGATCATCAGGTCTGACTGCAAGTGCTTCTACCTGCAGAGCCACCAGCCTCATTTATTGCCTCTAAACCATGCTAGAATAGAGTTCTGAAACTGAGCTGTGTTTTTCTTTTGTTTCGCTTTGATCATATTAATTACCTCTTCTTTGGGTTAGTAGGGGACTTGGGGTGCTATGTGAGATGAGCCCGTTGTCAAGGACTAGGGTGCTATGGTAGGGTTTTAATTGGTTTCTTCATTCCTACTGTTCCTTACAAGGCATATACAGAATTTTTAAGCCAGTTGAATCTTGTGAATAAGATGTCAACTCTGTAGCATGGACTACTAACAGCTATGGCTTGTTGAAACTCAACCTGACATTCCGGTTTGATTCCAGTCTCCCTCACTCCTCCAAACACACACAGGAGGATTTAACCATAACATGACATACTCTTGCTTTTTTTGCACATGATATTCTCATCACTGGAAACACCCCTGCCTCCTTTCGCCTTTGTGCTCGCTAGGCCCAGATCCAATTGTCCTTCCTCCTAGTCATCATCCTGAACTTGCTCCCGAGGTGCTCCCTCTTCTATGCCCCCGAAAGCAGTTCATATATCCATCAATCTGTAAAAACTGACCAATCATATTCTTCTGCAGTGGAAACCCAGCAAGGAGTTGGCCAGGGATTTGTGTGTCTCCTTTACTGTCTTTGATGCTTTTGTTAACACTTTTAGTTCTGGGGTAAAAAAAGAAAAGAGAGTTAAGTTCAGCAAATTGTGGAACAAGAAATTAGAAATAGTAGAGCGAATGAAAGTA
>VZQC01009573.1:137820-168891 GCA_009823505.1 Rhizomys pruinosus | reverse complement strand
CTCAGGAGATCTCAGATCTCAAGAGTCACACAACCCCACCTTTAATTCCGGCTGGGAGGATAACTCTGCCCTCACAGCCTCAAAAGCCAATCAAGCCAAAGACAGCTGGATTAAAGGATCAACAGTCAGCCTTGCTGAGGCACCCAGTCCCCACCTGCTTTCCTGCTCTTCCTTCTGCTGGCCTCAGGAGATCTCAGATCTCAAGAGTCACACAACCCCACCTTTAATACAGGCTGGGAGGATAACTCCTCCCCCACAGCCACAAAAGCCAATCAAGCCAAGGACAGCTGGATTGAAGGATCAACAATCAGCCTTACTGAGGCACCCAGTCCCTACCTGCTTTCCTGCTCTTCCTTCTGCTGGCCTCAGGAGATCTCAGATCTCAAGAGTCACACAACCCCACCTTTAATACAGGCTGGGAGGATAACTCCTCCCCCACAGCCACAAAAGCCAATCAAGCCAAGGACAGCTGGATTGAAGGATCAACAATCAGCCTTACTGAGGCACCCAGTCCCTACCTGCTTTCCTGCTCTTCCTTCCGCTGGCCTCAGGAGATCTCAGATCTCAAGAGTCACACAACCCCACCTTTAATACAGACTGGGAGGATAACTCTGCCCTCACAGCCACAAAAGCCAATCAAGCCAAGGACAGCTGGATTAAAGGATCAACAATCAGCCTTGTTGAGGCACCCCGTCCCTACCTGCTTTCCTGCTCTTCCTTCCGCTGGCCTCAGGAGATCTCAGATCTCAAGAGTCACACAACCCCACCTTTAATACCGGCTGGGAGGATAACTCTGCACCCAGAGGGACAAAAGCCAATCAAGCCAAAGACAGCTAAATTAAAGGATCAACAATCAGCCTTGCTGAGGCACCCAGTCCCTACCTGCTTTCCTGCTCTTTCTTCTGCTGGCCTCAGGAGATCTCCTAAATGGGGCATCTTTATCACAGACATTTACATCACATCCTTCCATGCTCAGGGATCTGCATGGAAGAGAAAGTGGAAAGATTGTAAGATCCAGAGGTCCTGGATGACTACAAGAAAACTGTGTTTTCTAGACAGCAGGGCAGTTGGCCATCAACTCAAAGCAATTGTGCCAGCATGTACAAGACCTGCTCAAGCTCAAGCCAAACAAAATCCCAGCATGGAGGAGGGAGGTGAACATGAAATTGCAGTCCTAGCTGAGGAGCTATTGGCATTTAATAGCTGCTGAGAGGAAGAGTCAGTTTTCTTTAAGGATGTGGCCCCTAGTAGGAAGATGATGCTTCAGGGCAGGTTCCACACTCAAGAGTATTTAAGCAACACAGATTGGACTCAGTAGGGATTAAAAAAAAGGAATATTTAGTTTTGCTTAGGTACATCACAGTGGGGCTTTTATGGTTGTACTGTCTTACTTTGTGATATTAATGTTAACATGATATCTTAGGGACAAGAAATGGAAAGCTTGTGGTCTAATAGTGATGTGTTTTGTGTGTCAAGTTGACAAGGAGTCAATTGTGCTGGATAGCTTTAGTGTCAACTCGATACACCTATGTTGGGGGAGCCTCAATTGGGGAATTGGCTCCATTGGACTGTCCTGTGACCATATCTGTGGCATATTTTCTTGATTGTTGAGTGATCTGGGAGGGCTCAGCCTACTGTGGGCAGTACCACTCCTGGAAACATTGTTCTATATGAGAAAGCAGGCTGAGCATGGACCAGGGGAGCAAGCCAAAAAGTAGTGTTTTTCCATGGCCTGTGCTTCAGCTCCTGCCTCCAGATTCCTGCCCTAAGTTCCTACTTTGGGCTCCCTCAGGGATGAACTGTGACCCCCCAAGATGTAAGACAAATAAACCTTTTTCCTCCTCAAGTTGGTATTGGTCAGAACATTTTGTCATAGTGATTGAAAGGAAAAGTAGAACAGAACATAAAGTGGAATGGGTAGAGAGGAGTTGAAGGAAGGGAGAAATATCAAAATATAAGTCTAAAACTGTCAAAGAATTAATAATTTTTTAAATGGTGGGCTTCATTATAGAGTGTTAATTGTGTAGATAGCATATGTTGATTACATATCCACTCTCCATCTTCTCCTGTGCTTCTGTCCCTTCCCAGTGGTCCCCTTCCTCTTCTCAAATGGTGTCCCATCTACTTTTAATTTTTTATGTTTTAAGTGTAGATTCTTTATATGAGAGACAATATGTTACACTTGTCTTTGTTTTGGATCTTTATTTTATGTGGGATGACTTTCCTTTATGTTGATAAGAATAAGACCTCATGCCAAGTTTAGTAGGTTTTTTAATGAATTCTGTGTTTTCTATGCTTTTATCCTCCTAACAGGATATTAAGTGAGGCATACCATTCAAAAAATTCTAGGCTCATGGAAACTCTGGGAAATGTGTATGTAAGTGCCCACAGATAAGAGTTCATGTGTATGAAATGGAATGGTATTCCATTTTACCAAGATTAAATAGAAACAAAATATGATAATTGTCCCAGAGTAGGTGCTTTAAAGCTTCTTTCTGCTACCTAGTGCTGTTGCTCTTGGGTTCACCAATGGGAGAAGGCGATTGCTCAGAACTCCCAATGCTGATAGAACATCTTGATTTGTTTATAGAAAATTGAAGTGAAGTCATTTCTTTTATGATTTTAATTTAAGGAAATTCAAGCCTTTATCTCAACAAACTGAGAATGTCCTTGTTCCTTGTTGTCAAGTCCTCTTGACATCTATCCATGTTGTAAAGAATAAACATAGAAGGATGGTTGGCCATGGCAGACATGGCAGAGTGTTGAGTGTGATGTGTGTACCAGCCTCATTCCTGTCTGCTCTGTACTGAGTTCAACAGGCATCTTGGCTCCTGCATAAGGTTCTAGCAGCCAGACATGATTATAGTGCAGAGATGCTGAGACTCCACTCTTTGTTTCCAGTGGAACAGAAACAAGGTGGCCTCTTCAACAGTCCATAGTCCCAGAAGGTGGACAGTGTACAAGAGACATAGTGTTCCTAAAGGTGCTGACCACCCAGGGTATCAGTCCAAGAGGGCCATAGAAAGAGAACAAATGTATATATTGCTGGAAAACTGGCTTCTATGATAGTAGAAAACTAGCTGTGGAGTCCAAAATCTCTGGGGCTTTCAGAATCTCAGGAGTTGTGTTTGGGGCGTGAAGTCTGTAGGCCAATCTAAACACTCCAGCAGGATTTGTATGTTTCTGTGCTAACAGAGTCCCTTGTTCTCTGGAACACCATGGTGCTTGTTCTTAACTCCTTCAACTGACTGAATGATAGGTCTCACCAAATTCATAGACATTTTAAAAGAAATTTCAATCAAGGCCAGAGAGATGGCTCAGTGATTAAGAGTGCTTGTTGGTTCTTCCAGAGGACCTGAGTTCAGTTCCCAGTACCCACATCAGGTGGCTCACAACCACCTGTAACTCCAGATCCAAGGGATCCAATGCTCTTGCAGAGCACCCGGGATCAGGTCCCACCACCCACATGGTGACTGACAGCCATCCGTTATTCTAGTTCCAGGGGAGTGGGCATCCTCTTCTGGCCCCCTAGGCCACACTGCACACAAATGTGGTGCACTCACATACAGGAAGGCGAAACAGTCATACACATAAAATAATGATCATTGAAAATTTAAAAGGAAATTCCAATCAAATTCTCAAGAGGATTTTAATAGAATTTTTAGTATTTTAAATTGATAAGAACTAAATGTTAAAAATAGCTCAGATGCTGCTGAAGAAACACATTGGTCGTAGGTCTATATTGGTGGAAGGTTATATTGAAGAGGGGCAGGAATGTGAGACAGAGGAGCAAGAGAAAATTGTATCTGAGAAGAAAGTGGACATTTTTCTTGCCACTGTCTCTTCAACATAGTATTTATACACTTTTACGTGGTGTATCAGTTTTCTGTTGCTGTGATATAACAGTCTGACCACGGAAACTTAAAGAAGGGAGAGTCTAGTTGGCTTACGGTTCCAGAGGGAGCCCATAACGAGGGGGGACACATGGCAGAGCAGTTCACATTTTTAAGCAGGCACAGGAAGCAGAATGACTGGAAATCAGTCAAGGCTCAACCTGGGGGTTGTATGGCAGGGAACACAGCACTAGACTGAGGAGACCTCCCTTTCAATGGTTGGTGAGATCGATCCAAGTGACTCTCAAATCAATGCAGGCTATCTCCAAAGCTCTTGATTATCTACCAGAAATAGAAAAGAAGACCCTACTGTTCAAAACAGGACATGCTTCAGGGATGGGACATAGATTAATGGAACAGGAACTGACCTGGAAGTCTTCTACTTGAAATTAAGCACTCATAATACTAGACATTGTGCATACTGCTAAGGGAGAAAATCAATCAAGGATACTAACCCCAAAGCCTAACAACCATGATGAGCTGCCCAGCGAACTCCCTCTATTGGTGCAGTAGAGGCACTGTTGTCTGGGGGTATTGTCGACAGCTATCTAATTGGACGTGGAACCCTCTCAGTGGGAGTGAACCCAGGAGAGCAACTATAAACTCAGCCAAATGCACAGGGCTGGAGAGGACATAGAGCCTAGAGAAAAGCCTATCAGTATGTCTCTAGACAAATGAAATTTCTTACCATACACTAACTATGGAACCTTATATTTACAGACAAGCACTCATCAAAAAAGCTACTCTTCGCAGCAGATAGAGGCCACTGCAGAATCCCAAAACTGCTCAGACACAGAAAATATACATCTGAAAAATCCCCATTCCTAGGAGACACATCTACAGTTAAACCTCTACATGCAGAATAAGGGGCAGAGAAAAGAATGAGTGCATCCCTCAATTCTCACCAGTAAAGCTTCCTTACACAATAGAGTGTGATGCAAACAGAAGGCCACTAGTCAAGTTTTCAAAGAATGGGAGCCCCCAGAGTGTGCATCCCTGGATGGGGCCCTATATCAAACCTCATCCACTCCTGGCTCAAGGATCATTGTAGTAGAGGACAAGGAAAGATTCTAAGAGCCAGGGCTGGTGCATGAATGTAGAGAAGAATGAATGTACCATTGATTGTAAACTTTCACATGTGAACTTGTGGCCATGTTGGCATCAGGGATGTGACCCATGCCAACTGGGACAAGGTCTCAAAATGGAGGAAGAGAAATATGTGGGGGACTGACCCTGGACTGAGAACTACAAGAGACTGAGTATTGTTGGGTGAGCAAGAAGATGTCTTACCCAGGATTCCTACATATGCTGACTAGGCTCCAGTGGAACTATTTTCACAGAAGGACCTCTGGGTTTGGGAGCTTGACTGGTTAGGGCTTAGCTTGGATATTATAATGAATGAGTTCTGATGGAAGGTTGGGGTATGGAGGGCATTGGGTTTGGGTGGGAACCATTGTATAAGTTATACAAATGCTCAATAAAAGATTATATAAAAACACAGTTGAAAAAAAAAGAACCTCCACTCCCCAGTGACCTTCCTCCTCCAGCAAGGTCACACCTCTTAAAACCCTCCAAAACAGCTCCTCCAACTGGGGACAAAATGTCCAAATACTTGGAGCCTTTGGGTATTCTCATTCCAACCACCATACATGGTATTAAATATTATAAGTAAATGTTTTTGATTGCTAAATGTATAAATTATAGCTACTTTGGCTGTAGGACAAAGACAGGCAGTATGTCAGATGATGAATATATAGATTCTTTCTTTGTGTAGTAACCATGTTAGTTTATGTGACTCTGATGACATCATGCTGTAATCCTTAAGCAGATGTACTAAAATTTATTTTCTTAAATTCTGTGGGTAATTATGTTACTAGGAGGAGGCATAGATAAGTAATCATTGTGACAGAGAGCAGAGGCAGAGAGGCATATGCATATCTGGTGCATGACAGAAATGGTAGGAAAAGAATGGATATGAAAAATGTGAAATTATATCCATATTCATCGGATATGGTAAATCAATTCCAAATGTGTAAGACTTAAATATGACAGATAAAACTTATATTTTTAAACAATATAGTATTGCTTTATACCTATAGTGGAAATCGCCTTTATTTTTCCCTGTAAGGCTAAAGATGGAACCCAGGGCCACCTCCCCAAACTATAAAAGGAGGACACTAGGTTCTGGACTCAGTTTATGGGCTTCTTTGTAGAATTTCCATAGAAAACTGTTCTGGTCATGGATTTTTGTTTACTGGAATTTTAGCAGACTCGTTTTCTACTTTCTCGTGTGTAAGTTTCAATAAAATTAATTTTCTTAGAGAATTTGTCAATTTTCCTTATTTTTCCAAATGCATTGGCAAAAAGTTATTATAAGTTTCTTTTGAATTTATAATTGTGGCCCATTTTTATTCCTGATTATACCTTTTTAATTTTTTTCTTGACCAATGTTTCTAAAATTGGATGAAGTTTACTAGTCTGCTAAAAAATCAATTTTTAATAAAGCTTTTTTTTAATACAAGCATCCTTCATGTAAAACCAACTTGCAAGTAACTATGCCCAAACTTATACAGCCCAAGGTCCCCATTGTCCAGCTGGAGGGGCTTGTATGTACAAGCATGTTGATCAAATAAGAGTCCGGTCTATATTGCTGTAGTTTCACAATTCACCCCAATCAGAGCCCTTACATTCTACGATGCCCCCTCTTCCACAGATTGTTCCCTAGGATTTGCAAAATGGGCACAAGTGGGTGAGAAGTGAAACAGTCTACTTGCTCTGGAGATGTTGTTTTGGACTCTGATCAGTTCAGGCTATTTCCTTTCAAGGGTTGGCAGTTTATCCAGGAATAACCTTTAAAAAAATTTTTTTTATTTTTATGTTTTTTTAAATTTTATTTATTTTTGTATGTGTATATATGGAATAACCTTTTAATCCTACTAATGAAGCACAAGCAATTAGATATACAGCATTTAAACAGTACTAATTATTATGTTTGGTTAAGTTGGTATAGACACAAATGTTTGGATGGTATGCTAATTTATGAACTATAGCTTTTCTGTAAAAGATGACAATGTCTTACTGTGGCTTATAACATCTCCTAACCACTAGAGGATGTAAGCTTGTGGCATCAGCCATGAATTATTCCTCCAAGGAGAGAGCTAATAGCCAATTGGATTTGGGATATACAGACATATGGCTGCCACTGCTGCACAGTATTTCCAGGCAGGTGAGGTATAGCCGATGCTAATGGAGGAGTCTTGCTTGACTCAAGGAGACCACAATACTTGCTTTACTGATATTAGTTGGCTTTCGGTAACACTCTTGGAATACCAGGACCAAACTGTACACTTGCAAGTGCAGGGTCTCAATAATCTTTCCCATGCCTACACCAGGTCTTCGAACACATGACTTATCCTCCTCTTCTCTTGATATTCCAGCTTACAGGCAAAAAAAAAAAGCCTTTACCTCTTTTGGTGGGCTTGGACCCCCAGCAAACATTCTTGCAGAATAATCCATTGCAGATATCAGAGTCTCCTGTATTAATATATTATTGCTTACAGTTACACAGCTTATAAGACTTTAGTACTATATAGTTGGGCTTGAATAGAGAAATATCTTTTCACAGTTCCTATGTCTATCAGTCAATTAAAGAAAGCAGTTATACTGTGTTTATAAGAGATTACCTCTATAACAGCCAGCTCTTAACTTACAGTTATGGAATGGAATTCATAGCACAGTTTTCTTTGTTCTATAGAAAAAGGGTAAGAAAGTCTTCTCATATTAAAACTTTTGTGGCACCTGGAAAGTAAATTCATAAGGAAACATATATAAACAGTTAACCCCAATAGATTATTCAGAGATCTTATGCAATGCTCTGTATAGCAGTCTTGAGCTTTTCTTCCTTTTAATGTTTAGATGGGCCAACTTACTCTGCTGTATTCCTTCGGTACATCCTGTACACAATGGCGAAACTGTTCTTTTCTCTCTCAGCCATTTAGTTGTGTCATGTTTTGACTGTGGGAAACATACAAATCTTTTTCTCATAGTTAGTTTTAAGATTTAAATTTGAAAAAATTTGTACAATAAGATTTAACTATATATAGCGTGTATCCCCCCTTTTTATTTTAGGTTTCTCGTGTTTTTGACCCGAATGAATCTCAAAAATGGCAGATTTAATTACACATACCTATTAGGCAGGAATACAAGGTTGTAAATTTTTCATTAAATTTACCCAGTGTTGTATCTATTGATCTATATCAGTTGTTAATTTGGGAAGCAAACTTAATTCCTTTAGTTAAATTATCCTTAAGGTTAAAGAAAATGTTCAAAGTGATACTGATTACAACACAAAATAATATTAGAGAACATTCTTATACATTGACCCAAAAGTTCTGTTATACAAAATTATAAGCTAAAACAAAACGTGGGACAACATTTATATTTTCCAAGTAAGTTTAAATGTATTACTGTTTTTATTGAAGACTTTAACAATGTTGTTTAATATAGACATTTCTATTTATTTTTATTAAGTCTCTAAAATACTCATAGATATGTAGACAAAGTTTGGGACAGATTTGGAACTCTGTTAATATAATATACATTAATCAAATTATAGACCCCGTGCTCCCCTCCCAACCCTCACCACGCCACCAGATTTCACCATCAGTCGTTCTGATTGCAGTCTTTTCTGTTGTTTGTTTTGTTTGTTGTTTTTGCTAATTGCTACTCCCGAATATATAGATTTTTACAACTAGGTTTTTGGTGCTAGCATCCACAGATGGGATTACCATTTGTCGTTTGTTTTTCTGGGACTTGTTATTACTTCACTTAACATAATATCTTCTAGTTTCCATCCATTTACCTGCAAAATTCATGATGTTGTCTTTTTTTATTGCTGCATAGAACCTCTGTACATGCTACCACATTTTCTCTATCCACCCATCAGTGAGGGGCATTTGGTTGTTCCAAGCTTTTTGCTATTGTGAACAGAGTTGCAATAAATAGCTGTGCATAGTATCTCTGCAGTAAGATGAGTCTTGTGGTATTATATCCAGTAGTGGTATGACTGGGTTCAGGTGGTTCGAGTCATTTTGAGTCTTCTAAGGAGTTCTCACCATGCTTCACTAGTGTGTACAAGTTTTATATTCCACCAGCAATGGATGAGTGTTCCCCTTTCCCCACAACCTCTCCAGTACTTGGTATCATTGTTTTCTGATCCTAGACCAGTCTTAATTGGGGAGTGAGGATGATATTTAACAGTGGTTTTAATGTTGCATTTCTCTAATTATTAGCTGATTGAACACTTTTAAGATGTTTCCGGCTATCTCTAATTCCTCACTTGTTGAAGTCTCTGTTTAGCTCGTTGCTCCATTCTTTCTAGTATTTCATTTGTCTTCTTTCTTCTTTTGTTTTTTTGGAGTAGTTTATATACTTCTGGAAATCAATGCTTGTCAGATGTATCTGTGTGAAGTTTCCTCCCACTCTGTGGGTTTTCTCTTTTCACTTTTTTTCCCTCTGGGGGATTTTGTCTTTTCTTTGATTGTACAGAAGCTTTTGAGTTTTAACTGAGTTCCCGATTTGTCAATTGTCGACCTTAATTCTTGTGCAGCTGCGATGTCTGATTTAGGAGAGTCTTTTCCATACCCTATGTTTGTAGTCTCTGCTGCCAACTTTTTCTTTTCTATCGCCTCCAGAGTTTGGGGTTTCATGTTGAGGTCTTTGATCCATCTGCGAGTTGACTTTGTACAGGGTGAGAGGCAGTAGGTTTAATTTCATTCTCTACCAAGTGGTGATCCAGTTTTGCCAAACACCACTTGCTGAAGATGCTGTCTTCCTCCATTGCATCTTTTGGCCCCCTTGTCAAATATGGTTGGCTGAAATTGTTTTTCTGATTTTGTGTTTTTTTGATTTTTATTTTGGTCTTTTTGAACAGGGTCTCCCGGTTACGCCCAGCTGGCCTGGAACTCACTCTGAGACCAGGCTGGCGCTGAACTCACAAAGATCCATCTGCCTTTGTCCTCCCAAGTGCTCAGGATTAAAGACGTTATGTGCCCACAGAGATATGCCCACATCTCTCTCTGGAGTGGTGGGATGAAAGGTGTGTTGCCACCATATCTTNACTCACAAAGATCCATCTGCCTTTGCCTCCCAAGTGCTAGGATTAAAGACGTGCGCCACCACGCCCAGCAGAGATGGCTGAAATTGTATGTGCTCAGGTTTGGATCTTCAGTTTTGTTCCATTGGTCAACAGGTCTGTTTTTGTGCCAGTACCAAGCTGTTTTTATGACTATAGCCCTGTAGTATAGTTTGAAGTCTGGTATAGAGACCCTCCCCCCCATATTGTTCTTTTCACTCAGGGTTGCTTTGGCTATTTGGGGTCTTTTGTTTGTCCAAATGAAATTAAGGATTTTTTTTCCCCAAGCCTGTCAAGAAACTCTTGGGGATTTTAATTGGGGTTGCATTAAATCTGTACAAGAGTATGGGTAGAATGGACATTTTTACTATATTAATTTTCCCAATCCATGAGCATGGGAAGATTTTCCATCTTTTGATGTCTTTTTCAATTTCCTTCTTCAGGGGTTTAAAATTCTTGTTGTAGAGAAAAAAATCGATTTTTAAAAAAATCAATTGTTTGCTGGGCATGGAGTCACATGCCTTTAATCCCAGCACTCAGGAGGCAGGGGTGGGTGGATTTCTGTGAGTTCAAGGCTAGCCTGGTCTACAGAGCCAGTTCCAGGCCAGCTGTGGTTACAAGGAGACCTTGTCTCAAAACACCCCAAATTTTTTTTCAGTGTGATCTCTCCTTTGAGCTATGAATTATTTCGAAGTATATTTGTAATTTTCCAAATTTATAGCCTTTAAAAATTGATTGGTAATATCTAATTTAATTGAAATCAGACAATTCAGATGCTAATATGATTTCTCAATCTTACTGAGACTTTTTTGGGGGAAGTCTTTTTGAGACAGAGTCTCCCTGTAGCCCCAGCTGGCCTAGAGATCACTATGTAGACCAGCCTGGCCTTGAACCCACAGAGATATGCCCACATCTCTCTCTGGAGTGGTGGGATGAAAGGTGTGTGCCACCATGCCAGGTGAGACATTTTATAAGGTCAGTTTTTATAAATAGTCCTTGTATGCTCACAGTAGTTATTCTCTAGCTATGTTTATAAATACATTGATTTTTTTTTTTTTTTGGTCTTTTGGAGACCCAGTTTTGCTTTGTAGTGTTTTATTGATCCCTAGTGCTGGGATTAAAGGCATGTACCACCACACCTGGCTTCATTTTTCAAATATTCTATATACATACTGATTCTTGCTCAGGGAGATAACATTTTCTATAATGTTGGATTTTCTATAATGTTTTAATTAAAACATTTTCTATAATGTTGGGTTATTAATTTCTTCTTTCATTCCATACTTTGTTCTGTAATTTTGATATTCATTTTATTACATGTATTTTATTGTAGACAAATGTTTAAAGATTTTTTTTTTTTGCTTTGGAGAAATTTGTTATTGATATATAGAAATTTTCAATGACACAATTTCCCCTTTAAGACTTTTTTTCTTGACATTTAATGGCATCAGTTTTCCTGTTTAGTTCATGCCTGATGTGTATTTTTCTAATTATTTGTTTTTAGTTCTTCTGTGGAAGTTCTACAATATGCTATTCATACATCGTGTTTCAGATGTGATTCTTCTTTAAAAATATAGTTGACTTTTCTATGTCTTTGAATTGAATTCATTTATATTGATTGTATTATTGTTATAATTAGATCATTTTTCCATCTTATTTTGTGTTGTTTGAAAAGACATCATACCATAAAAACCGTGAACTTCTGCAATATTTAGCGAGTACCAATTAACACACACATACACACACACACACACAAACATTGGACTTAACATCCACTTTCTTTTAATATTTCCACATTATCTTCAAAATAGAGAAATTCAGTCATCTACCAAGAAGGGAATCTGATAGGAAAAGATCAGCAGAGGAAAGGCACTCTCAGAGGAGGTAGTCAGGTGTGCTGGGGTCACACCTTTATTGCCTAATTTTTTTACATGATTCCATTTATGGGGGAGCAGCTGTGCCACAGCCCACTTGTGAAGTTCAGAGGATAACTTTCACTATGGAAATCAGAATGATTTACAGGAGTTGGGTTTCTCCTCCCACGGTGGGCATCCCAGATCATCAGGTCTGACTGCAAGTGCTTCTACCTGCAGAGCCACCAGCCTCATTTATTGCCTCTAAACCATGCTAGAATAGAGTTCTGAAACTGAGCTATGTTTTTCTTTTTGTTTCTCTGATCATATTAATTACCTCTTCTTTGGGTTAGTAGGGGACTTGGGGTGCTATGTGAGATGAGCCCGTTGTCAAGGACTAGGGTGCTATGGTAGGGTTTTAATTGGTTTCTTCATTCCTACTGTTCCTTACAAGGCATATACAGAATTTTTAAGCCAGTTGAATCTTGTGAATAAGATGTCAACTCTGTAGCATGGACTACTAACAGCTATGGCTTGTTGAAACTCAACCTGACATTCCGGTTTGATTCCAGTCTCCCTCACTCCTCCAAACACACACAGGAGGATTTAACCATAACATGACATACTCTTGCTTTTTTTGCACATGATATTCTCATCACTGGAAACACCCCTGCCTCCTTTCGCCTTTGTGCTCGCTAGGCCCAGATCCAATTGTCCTTCCTCCTAGTCATCATCCTGAACTTGCTCCCGAGGTGCTCCCTCTTCTATGCCCCCGAAAGCAGTTCATATATCCATCAATCTGTAAAAACTGACCAATCATATTCTTCTGCAGTGGAAACCCAGCAAGAGTTGGCCAGGGGATTTGTTTTCTTCCTTTACTGTCTTTGATGCTTTTGTTAACACTTTTAGTTCTGGGGTAAAAAAAGAAAAGAGAGTTAAGTTCAGCAAATTGTGGAACAAGAAATTAGAAATAGTAGAGCGAATGAAAGTAGAGGGAATGGGGAGTTTTTGTGGCCCCAGAGAGATCTTTCTGGGTCTGGACACATAGGGGTGCAGAGAGCAGATGCCTACATAAGTCGAGGTTGCCAGCGCAGAGATGTTTTAGCTTAAGTCTAGGGAAAAAAATAGGTTAAATTAAGTACGTGAAAAAAATAACAATCTTTTCTAAGCATTCATAGTTCTATAAATTCAAAATAATATATTCTATTTTAATGTAACAAGAACACAGGAACTGTTTATACTAAAGTACTATAAATAGAAAATTTTAGTTAAAATTTTTTAAAAGTGATCTGCTGATGACAATTTTAGGAAAAGAAGCTATTCAAGTTTATGAGCTAGAAGATAATAATAACAGCTGCCATTTGCTCAGTTTGTAAATCTCAAGTACTATAAGGAGTGCCTTGCATATATATTAATATTTTTATTGATCTGAGAATTTCACACAATATATTTTGATTACATTCAGAGCCACTTTCCCCCTTCCTCCGACCTTACTCACCGCTCCCCCATTTCATGTCTTCTATTATGATTTGCTTTGTTTTAAGAAATTAACATTTTTAAAAATTTTATACTTATGAATGTATTTCCAAATGTGTGCAATCCCCATGTGTAATGCCTGCAGAGGTCAGAAGAGGGAGTCAGATCCCCTGGAACCAGAGTGACCCAGGAATCAAACCTGGGTCTTCTGCAAGAGCAGCCAGTGCTCTTAACCTCTGAGCCATCTCTCCAGGCCTGATTTGTTTTTTTTTTAAGGGCCTATCGAGTCTAAACTGTGCTTCCTAAATGCTCTTGCTTGTGGGTCTGTCCCTTGGAGCCTGGTCAGTCCACCAGGTGTCACACCGGTAAAGAAAACTGATTCTCCCTCTCCTGACATCTATGGTTTAGTTGCCAATAGATCTGTAGCTAAAGGGTGGGGTTCCCTGCGCCCCCATCCATGCTGGTCTCTGTCTGGCTTGGGTTTGCACGCGTCTTGTGCATGCTGTCATAAGCACTGTGTATTCATTCATATGTGTGACTATGAACTTTTTAACCCACACAACAGCTTGTAAGTGATGGGCTTAGTTTCATCTTGTTGTGATAAACTATCCAACTTAAAGGAGGACAAAAACCAACTTAAAGGAGGACAAAAACCAACTTAAAGGAGAAAGGGTTTATTTGCTCACAATTCCAGGTTACCTTCATCACTGTGGGGAAGTCAAGGCAGCGGGAACTTGAAGCAGTGGGTCACCTCCATTGTCAAGAGCAGAGAGAAAAGGAATGCATGCATGCTAGCTCAGCTCCTCTCCATTCAGTCCAGGGTCCAGTCATGAAACGGCACCACCCATGTTCAGGGTGCATCCTTCCACTTAATTAACCCAATAAGGAAAATTCATCACAGGTATGAACACAAGCCAACATAATGTAGTCACTTCCTTGTTGAGACCCCTCAGTCCCCTGTCCCACTCCCCGTGATTCTACATGTGTCAATGATCAACAATCAAAACTGACCATGATATCCAGTGCAATGTAAAGCCACACAAGGTTGAAAACCTGAGTTTCATCCCTGAAGCCCCTGGTGGAAGGAGAGAACACACTCCCTAAGCTGTCCTCTGACTTCCACACATGCGCCGCATTCCCTTTGCTTTATTGTGTTCTTTTCATTTTCTTCCTTCCTGTTTCTTCTGAGCACAGCCTCAGGAGATGAGTCCCTTGTCAATGGTCTGGTCTGGCCTCTAAGTGACGATGCAGACCCCCTGACCTTCACAGATAGCCTTGTGTCTGCAAGTGGCTGAATCAGCACCTCTGAGGAGTGAGGCTGTGTGGTCTGCACTTTAGAAGGCTTTCTTGTTCATTCTCACGTGGCCAATATTTTGCCAGTACTGCCCTCTCAGCTTGACATGATCCCAAAGCACCCGGATTTTTTATGTCATCCTCTAAAATGGCTCCATGCCCCTCCCTGACCCCCACACACTGTGAGATGATTCACTGCCCTAACCTGAATATACCCTTGCTCTACCTCATTAATGTGCTTGTTTCTATGGTTTGGGGCTTTTAGGAAATCGTATGCCAAGAATGACTGCCTACCCTTTGTAATCACAAATGGAATTTTCCCTTTATTTCAGAAATAACCTGTTTCCCCAAAGCCTCATCTGTGGGTACAAATAAAGCCACTTAATGTTTATAACCCAAGTTTCGCTGACTCATGCCCACACTTACATAATACAGAACCTCAGTTCCTGCAAAGATTTCCCCCAAGTGTGTTCTGGGCCATCATAGCAGGTGCTTTGCTGCACACTGCTACTGGCTGGTGAGATTGATTTTGGAACCACTTGGGCTGTGCATCTCTTTACCACCAAAGCTGACGGTCTTTCTGAGGATGCAGATTTCCATCTTCCCACTACATAAGGCTGCTGTCTTTCTGTCACTCCTTACAGGAACAAAGCCTAGAGGAGCTGGGAGTGTGTCCCCAGGCATCCGGATCTGCATGTGAACATCGTATGTGTGGCGCAGACATGTGGCGGATGTTGCTCGCCATGATGTTCTGCTTTATTTTCTCCACCCAAGCATAGCTCTTGCTTCCCCCGCTTTCCAATGTCCCTTGTGAAACCAGTTCACTTCATTTCTACACACAGCCCCTCTCTTCAACACTGCAGAGAACAACTGTTTCCAACCCAACCAGTTCTCTGAATGCTCAAAAGTAAACTGTGTGTTTCAAAACAAAACTATTGTGCAAAGTCCTTAACCTTGTAGCTCCTGTCTTCTCCAGCTCATCACACTTACTCAGGTGTGACTGAAGCACATTTTTTTTTACCTTAGATTGAACACACATGCACCCACGGATGCACACGTGCACAGACACACAAAGTTCTGGTTCCAGTGGATTAAGAGTCGATAACGAGAGTCCCTTAGGATGAGCTTTAAACAAACTTTAGCAGGTAGAATAAACTGTCAAAGTGGCAGGACCTGTCACAGTGTGGACTTAGTGTCTCAGAACGTTCTACATAGTAAAAGCTTATGACAAACTTGAGAAGTGACGGAAATATAAGAGGTGGAGCATAGCCAGAGATCTTTATGTCATTGGGGATATGCCCTGAAAGGAGATTATGGGACCCTAGCCCTTCTCTTTATTTTGTTCCCAGGCCATAGAGAATGGTTTTGTTCTGCCACGTACTCCCACCATGAATACTGCCTTTCCACATGCCTAAAAGAAAAGAGTCTGCCTGATTGTAGACGAGAACACTTGAAATGACACCACAAGCTGAAATAAGCGTTTTCTCTTTGTAAGTTGATTATGTCAGGTATTTGGTATAGTAACAGAAAGCTGACTAACACAGCACCCAAATGATACTGATACTGAAAACAAAACAAAACAACACAAAGATGTACTTTTCCTTGAAAAGACAACATCTGATATTTGAGTTACAGAATACAAAATGAAAGCAGAGCAGAGAACTGAACCACATGCAGGATTTCACATTTTAAATGGAACCCATTTCCTCCTACCTTCCTCTTCATTTATACCCGAGGGACAAGCTGTCACCAAAGCTGTTTCCAAACCAATTACCAACCCTTTATCAGAAAGGAAGATAAAATCTTAACAAAGGAACCAACAATCCAACACCATTGGCTCCTCCAACTCTGGAACTGCTTTAGAAAGGAAGTTGCATCTTTGCAGAATTATTATTATCAATCAGCCTTTATTGCTTCAGCTTTTTTTATTGCATTCTAACACACAAAGTAATGAAAACATATAATAAAGAGAATAAAACACGTAATGCATCACTGTGCAGATATTGCAATCATAGCAAATTCAGTGTAAATGCCCTATAGGGAATATTTGAGTCTTCCAATACATTGCTAACAGTTTGCATGATACTACATTACGTTATTTATCTACTAAAGCTGTCATGCTCTGCTAAATATCATGCCAGCATCAACCCCAAATAACACTCCTCCTTTCCATCCTCCAAAAGGGAGGTGTATTTCCTTCCTGTCACTGGTTTTAGTGTTTGCAAAGAGTAGCTCTGGCTCTTGAATAATTAATGCATAACAATTACTAAGCTATGGATAGTTTACTATTCTTTCCCCTCTAGTCTTTGCAGGGTTGCTTGCTTTAATATGCACTTCGAATTGGAACCAAGAGGTAGTAAAAGCTGTTAAGACAGCATGGAGCTCAGTCAATAATGATTTAGAGTTTGGATACATCCTGGGTTTTTCATTCTTGGCTCTCAAGCCCCATCTACTGCTCATGTTCTGACTCTGTCCCCCTCTTGCAGTGCTTCTCTGATGGTGTGTTTCTGTTCTGTTCATACTTATTTAAGAGTGGACACTCAAAAGTTTAAGTCAAGTGCGTACTTCCTCTGTGGTACTTCCAGGTGAGGAAGAACTTTGGCAATGGCTGAATGAATAGACAAGAGCTGTTTCTGTCAACTGCACACACATCAAGAAACTTCATGATCTCACACAGTACAGGGACTTAGTAAATATTGACTACTGATCATTACAAGAGAAATTTCACCACAGGGGCCTTAGAAAGGGCTTCCTGTCTAGCTGAGAGGGCTTAAAAGCAAGGAGCAGCAACTTTCTCAGTCTGAGGAAAGCAGAGCCAAACATGAAGACAGGCTGTGCTATGAGCAGAGGCTTCTCCTCAAAGCTTATCCTAAGATGAGCTCAGTTGGTAATGGTTCTCAGGTGTTATAAGCTGTGACATTCTGCAGGAGAGAGGTCCGGTCATTTTAGTGGCCTTGTTTATGAGCTTCAATATAAAATTCAAGGAATATCCAACAAGAATGCATAACAAAGCATTCAAATTTAAGTGGGCATTAGAGAAAGGACTAGTCACTTAGAAAGGAAAATCCAAACTTATTCTGTCTTGATCTTTACTTGGGGATGAATCTATAATGTACAGTAGAAGATTGGTCAGGATATCTGTGGGCTAGTGATGGATAAAAGAACCTACTGTGCCACTCTAACCTAAGGAAGGGTCACATAGGAGCCTTGCTCAATAATGTCAGCATCTCCCATTTCTCTTTTTTGATGTTCCCTAGGTACCACCATTAAATGAAAGGTATTAATATTTTAGAAATAAATATATGAATGCTTTGAGTCTGGTTCTGTACAATGATCTGTTTGCTTATGGTAGAGAATGCTGTTTGAGATGGTTCAGAAAAAGGTCTCTAAGTGGATCCTGGTGACCTACATGTTAGCATAAGTTTAAAAGGTCAAACCTGCTATTTCCTCCTCACCCTGCATGGCCAACCTAATGTATTGTAATTGGTGTTCTGCCCTTTCCAGCTCTTAAACTGTTGCTAGGCCTGATACTAGGTTTAATAGACAGGATCTGTATTGCAAGTGAGGCTACTATATGCATTGCTCCCTGGATGAAATCTGTTTGCTAATAAATCATTTGTCAGACAAAAAATGATAAAAGAAGATAAATATATCATCAGGATGACCCCAAACACCTCTACAGTAAGGCGCATGCTAAAATTACAAACCGAATAACAAAGTCTCTGAGTATTTTGAAGAACTAGAAGCTACCAACTACAAATCAGTGTTACCCATTATGCCAGCCTGCTCACACAGGCAGTTCAGTCAGGCTTCTCCACAGGGTACAGTGTGCAATGGAACCACTGGGTGAATTCTCCTCTCATGGATTGCTTGCTGATTCCCATAATGATGGGGGTGGGGATGGAGCCCTGGAAGCTCCAACAACAATTCCGTTCATTCTGAGAGACATACCGTTGGCTTATCTTCCTGGTGAGAGTGAGGGACCACTCTCTTTTCTGGTCATTTTAGTTCCTTTTATGATGATGCAACTCATCGAAGGGGAGAGAGGTGACTGTCCATGTTAGTTTGGTTAGATGGAGCTGAGCAAAGCTTAGATGAACTCCACTCCTGCATATCATCAGTCAGGGCTGACGTGAAATTGCTGGGACCTGGGTGCTGGGTGCTGGACCATGCAGCTCTGGAAATGGCAAACTTGGAAAGCCTCTCTGAGGTCCTCCATTCCAGTCTGTGAGGTCATTTCTCTAGTCTCCCCCAGCTGATGAATTAGTTTCTGGATTGGGAAGCATAGGAAGACCAAATCCTTTCTTCAATTTTGTATCATCTTGAAGCTGCACTCGGCTTGTCAAACATGAGGAAATAATTTCACTCCATTATTGTCACCATCTGCCTTCATATTCTGAACGTGGTGGGTAATTCATGCCTCACTTGAGTTGGACAAGATACCTTAGGCAATGCATTAAGGAAGTGTAAGGAGATGAGAAGTTAATGTGGGAGGAAGACTGAGCACAGTCAAACCTTTACAAAATTATTAGCTTGCACAGTTTGTTATTACATATGCTACAAATTCAAGGATGTGAGTCTTAGGTAGATAATTCAGATTCTCTGAATCTCCATTTTTTTCATTTGTAAGAACTATAATAATTGCATCTATTTCTTAAAGCTGTGGCTATTGAAAGGTCTGATGCATGTACAATTTTGGTGTACTACTGGGAATGTTCACTTATGGTCAATGTGAAGGGTGTGTAAGTGTAAAAGTTAACAATTCTGTCCTCTGTGGAACTTTAAAAGCTTATAGCCAGAAAAAGGGGCGCTTTAAGAGCATCCTTGATGGTTTAAAGGGGAAACATGTTTGGGCTTTAAAACCAGAAGACTTGTGTTTGGATCCTAATTGAATTGCTTATGATATTTCAACCAGTTACCCAATGTGGTGTTTTCTGTGGTTTCTATAGCAAATTATCACAAACTCCATGATTTAAAATAACAGAAACTTATTCCTTTGCAGTTCTGGAGGCTGGAGGTCCAGAGCCAATTTCAGTGGCTGAAATCAGTGTCTTGGCAGACTCCACTTTCCCAGAATCTCTCAGGGAAAATCTGTTCCCTCCCGCTTCCAGCCGCCGGTAGCTAAGGATATGTTTTTCCTGCGGCTGCACTGCTCCTGGCCCTGCCCCTGTGCTCCCTCCTCTCTGACTGTCCGTCTGGAGGCCCCTCTGTGTCTCTCTCTGTGTGTGAAGCTTGCAGCCTACAGTTCCTGAAACGGTGTGTTAGTATAATCTGAAGTTGGGAATCACAGGAGTTTTGAGGTCTTTACATAGGTTAAGCACTGCAGGCCTCCTTTTTGCTTGATATTCTTCTAAGGACTAAAATCACACGGAGAAAAAGTCCCTATCTTGCATTGCATTCCATTTGGAGCAAGCAGACTAATAAGGTTTGAATACACTGTGGCAGGATGATAAAATATCAGCAGGAGGGCTGGGAAGATGGCACAGTGGTTAGTGCTTGCTGTAAGAACCGCAGAACCCAGGTAAAAGCTGGGTGGGTATGGTGACCCACTTGTAAAAGCTTCAGCAGGCAGAGCAAGCTGGGCACTGAGACCAGCCATATCGGGGAGTTCCAGGTTTGACTGAGAGACTATCTCATTGAATAAAGTGGAAAAGTGGAAAAGCAAGCAAGGATGAGTCCCAACATCAGGCTCGGGCCTCCACATTCCCAAATAGTCACATGCATGACAGCACCCCCTCCATGCTCAGACACATACAAACATGCATACACATATGCACAGCACACATGAAAATGGGCAAAGGAAAAAAAGGATGTCAACGAGAGTTCTGTGGCATGGAGTGGGGCTGGAGGAGCCATCATGCAGGGGCCATGGAGGGTTCCCCACTGTATGGGTGGCAGCACTGGGCAACACTTACCTTTTCCAAATAGGTGATCCCTATAGTTTCTTTGACTCCTAAATGAAGTATATCATTGTCATGACCTTCGGCTCTTGAATTTTAGAATGGAGTGGATGATTAGACTGTGACTTGAGGTAAAAGCATCATGCTTAACTCTTCTCCCCCTCTTGAAGGTCATAGAGATTTGCATCAGGAAAATAATGTGGGAACAAATAATCCAGCAAGACCTCCTGACCCTCCCCCTCCCACTTACATTTAAGTATGCTGAATATTTAATAATAAAACAAAACAAATTATGGAAAACTTGGTGACAACTAGTAGGTTTGATGGAGCTAGTCCTGGAGATATATTTGTAATTTTGTAACATTGATGGGAGTGCGGATGTTGATCAGTGTGCTCTTGATTCATTATCACACTAGCATGGGCCACTGCATCCTGATTTCCTGTCAGATCCCTTGTTCAGCCAGCAATGGAGGTTGATGTGGGAATGTGTCATTCATTCCACCTGGGAGCAACTGTTGTTTTTTCTTCCAAATGTATTGTCTCAAGACTCTAAGTAATTATTGTGTGAGGGCCAACAATTGTAGTTGCAGCTGCACGGGAGCTGATGAATTACGGGATCCTACTTGAAGAGATAAGGCCTATTAATCAAAAGATAAGAGTTTCCAGTAACACATTCCAAAGAAGTAAATGAGTAGCTCATTCAAAGAGCTGTAAAGACGTTTGGAAGAAAGTTTTCCTTGGAGAAGACTCTGTTAGGATATCCAGGCAGAGCTGAAGTTTCAGGGGACTAGCAGTCGTCAGAGAGGTGGGAAGGGATTCTCAGAGAATGGGAAGGGTAGCAACAGGAAGAGGGCAGAGGCAGGAATGTGCCAAGGGGCAGGATTTAAGGCTTTCTTGTTGCTACCTTACTTTGAGATAGACTCTTTCTACTTATCCCAGGTTAGCCTTGAACTCATGATCCTCCTGCTGCTGCCTGACTGTGAGATCATAGCTGTGTGTCTCCATGCACAGATCAAGGATATGTATTCATGTGGATACGGCAATAATGACTGTGACAGCGACCTAAGCTATGCTTTTGTTAAAGGCACTGACTGACCCTGCACTTGGGTTTGAGATGCAACCAAAGCAAGACAGAAGCTTGATACTCTGCTTTTGTAAACAGCTGTCTTTGTAAGCAGCCTTAAACTTTGGATGGGATTCCTGCTTCCCTCTACACGTAGACATACTAGTCATTTAAGGAATGTTCATCGCTAAGTTGATTAGTACTAAATGTACTCAGTCTCTCTTGGGGGAGGTCAGGGAGAAATTAAGGGCAGGAGCTGGGGTGAATATGGTAAAAATACATTGTACAAAAGTCTCAAAGAAAATAAAAATATTTATTTAAAAGATAAGTACACTGGTAAAAAGTCCAGTCACAGATCATTACCAGAGCCCTGAAAATTCAAACTTAATATACATGATCCATCCTGGCAGAAGGCAGCCAAGGGCAGGATTGTATATCACATTTTAAAGGTTTTTTGTGCAAGGCCATGAATAAATTAGTGTTTGTTGTAAATAATTCTCTCGACAATTCAAGCAATGAGGAAATAGAGCAAACACTCAGGCTTCAGAAATGAGTGAAACCCACAAGAAGTCTGTAGCTGTGGATAGAACCGTTTGGTTTCAGGATATCCCTGTAGACATTGTTGGTTTTGTAGACAGAGTGACGCTGGACATGACCTTGACTCCTGGGCCCCTGGCAGCTTCTCCAGCTCTAAATGAGATTCCACCACACCATTGTAAGTCCATTGTCCCTAAGTGCAGTCCCCCAGTCAAATTTGACTCTCCATATATGTTCATTAAAAAAGCTTCATTAAAAGGAGCCCTACCTACTTATTTGTATATTGTTTGTCATACTCTGTACACTTTAATGACAGAGTTAAGCCATTGCAAAAGAGGCGGCTTGCCCCTGGGCAGAAGTTCAGCCCTCTACAGCAAGTGAGATTCCTCAGTCCTGCACTGGTTCCTAGGGCTGCTGTACAAAGCACCATACACTGGGTAGCTTAACCACTTGAGAACGTCAGTAGTCCAAGATCAAAATGCTGGCTGGGAAGGTTGTGTTTTCTGATACATCACGCATTGGCTACTGCTTCCCTAGGTCTTCCTGTGTTTCTTTTTAAGGGTCTTTGTTAGATTGGTTTACTTTTAGCTTATGTATGTGAATGTTTTGCCTACATGTACAGATGGGCATCACATGTGTGCCTGGTGCCCAAAGTGGCACCAGATCCCCTGGAACTGAAATTATGGACAGTTGTGAATCAACATATGCATGCTGAGAACTGAACCCAGGTCTCCTGCAAAAGCAGCCAGTGTTCTTAACTTCGGAGCTGTCTCTCTAGCCTCTCAGGTCATTTTCTGTTTTTTCTTTTTTTCCCTTGTCTTTTTCAGACAGGGTCTCCCTGTAGTCCCAGCAGTCCTGGAACTCATTATGTAGACCAGGCTGGCCTTGAACTCTCAGAGATCCACCACACCCAGCTACATGTCATTTTCTTAAAGGGACATTATTCTTATTGGATTAGGGCTTACCTTAATGACCTCATTTTAATTTAATTTTTTTCTTTAAAAGTCCAATCTTAAACTATCATTACGTTCTGAAGTACTAGACTTTTAGATTTCAACATATGAATTTGTGCAGGTGTACGGGAGCACAGCTCATCCCTTAACAGCTCTCTGTAACAACTATTTTGTTTAGGGGATGCTTGCCTAATAGTTTAAATATAGGGAGGAGAGTTCTGTTGGTTCCATTAGGGAAGACAGGCACAGCTACCAGGAAGACTATGAGCAAGGGAGATTACACTCAGAAAATCAGATGCTGGACAGCCAAAGCAACAACAAAAGCAAAATACCCCATAAAAATTCACATTCCCACCAAAGGTTTTAGGAATGTTTCCCTAAAGCACTGAGGAACTAAACATACACATATGTATATTTCTTTTTGAAAATATTTTTATTATTTATTTAATAGGTATGAGTGTATTGCCTGCATATGTATAAATGCACCTGTTTCATGCAATGCTCATGAAGGTCAGAAGAGGGTGTCAGATTCCCCTGGAACTGACCTGGGTCCTTTGTAAGAGCAGCCCATGCTCTTCACCACTGAACCATCTCTCTAGCTCCCTCATATGTATATTTCCTATCTGATGAATAAAAGACATTATCTTCTTGCTATTTTTTATTGAAATTTCCCTATATAATAAAACTGAACAATTTCCATATGTGTACTGGACTCCAGTTCCTATCCTCAGTCCTTTTCCTCCTTACATTGTTGTGATGGTTAATCTTCATGGTCAATGTGTCTGTGTTTGGAATCATCTTAGGAGACCATAGTTTGGGAGTGGTTTGGAGGGAGTTTCCAGAGAAGTTTAAATGAGGAGGAAAGACCCACCCAGAATGTGGGAAGCACTATCCCATGAATTAGACCCCAGAATGAATAAAAGAAGAAATGGAGACAGCCAGATGAGCACCATCATCCCCTCGTCCTGCCTCCTGGTCACCACGACAGACCAAAGTGCTCTCTCTCCATCAAACCCTCCTCACACGATGGACTAAAAAGCCCTGTGAACTGTGAGCCAAATAAAGCTTCCTTTAAGTTTATTTTTCTCCCTAGTTGGTCAAACACATACTCCTCTTACATGTTTATCTTATATCAAAAATAAGTAGATACTGTATAAATTGGACTGAAAAGTTTTAACATTGTATTTTAATCTTATGAGTATTTTTCTTTTATAGATAGAATCCGTGTATGTCTTGCTTAAGTAAAACTTAACCAATTTATTCCTAAATAGTATCTAGATGCTGTGGTGACTTTCCACAAGCTAACTTTTTTGTTGAAGTTTGTCTTAGTTACTCTGTTCTGTTACTGTGATTAAAAAAAACATGCACAAGGAAGAAGAGTTTATTTGAGATTACCATTCCAGGTTCCAAAGGGATTAGAGGACATCATGGCAGCAAGGCATGGGCCGAGAAGTTGAGGAAAACTAAGGGTTTGCATCTTCAAGCAGGCACAGGAAACAGAGTATAACTGGAAATACAGAGGGTTTAAGAACTCTCTAAGCCCATCCCCAGTGACAAGCTTCCCCTAGCACAGCCCCACCTTCTAAGACCTCCCAAAACAGTGCCATGGACTTTGGACAAATTGTCTAAATACTTGGAACCTATGGGGGACATTCTCATTCAAACTGCCACACTGTTATTGATTTGTTTTTGTTTTTGTTTTTTGAGACAGGGTCTCAAAAACTCTAGTTTGCCTGGAACTCACTATATAGACCAGGGTGGCCTTTACAGAGCTCTGCCTGCTTCTGCTTCCCACATGCTAGGATTAAAGGCATACACCTGGCCCTCAATTTTTTTTTGTCTTTCTGAAACAAGGTTTCCCTGTAGCCCCAGCTGGCTTGGAACTGCTATGTACACCAGGCTGACCTTGAACTCACCGAGATCCACCTACCTTCTGCCTCCTAAATGCTGGAATTAAAGGCATGAGCCACCACACCCAGTCTTAATGTTATATATATATATATATATTATATAATATTATATATATATGTATTTTTTTAATTCACCTTTTAGTGCTTTATTTTCTTCTTTGTTTAACTCAGTGATTGCTGAGATTTAGCTTTATAGCTGTAAAAAAATATATAACTCTAAGTTTTTCTTAATATATAACCAATGACCTTAATTTATCTTTTGGTAAGATACCAATTATCTAAATTCTAAAATTCAACTTAATCATTAACTATGGAAAATATACAGGTGGGCCTATTTTTGAACTTTTTGTATATGGGTTTCCTTTTTCTGTTCTTTCAATGTCTATTATTGTTATAAAAATGATATTTATTTTATTGATATTAACTTTACTACTGTACTTTTCATAATGTGTTTGATGTCTGGTATGGCATGTATTTCTTTGCAACAATTTTTCTTGGCTACTCTAACACTTACTTTTTTATTCCAAGTAAACATTCACAAAACCAATTTAAATTTCATTTGAAATACCATTAGAAATTTTGATTGGGATTGTACTGAATTCATAGATTTGTTTGAGAAGAATATCATAATATTGAATTGTCTTAGTGGATAACATAATTTTCTTAATTTATATAGAATTCTTTTAAATATTATGTTTTAATTTTCGTTTTTTCTTTTTTTATACTTTTATATCCTTTAGTAAATTTTATGTTTTATAGAGATTTTATACATTTTTATGTTCACTCCAAAGTATTCCTGAGTATGTGTTGCTATTATATATGTGAATTTTTTGTTATGCTTCCTATTTACTGTTTCTCTGTAGGAAAGCTATGGATTTTGTAAACTTTATTACAAAACATCACAAACAAAAATATATGCCAGATAAATTATAATTCTAAATAAAAATATACACTTAGCTAACATTGCAAAAATACTTATAATACAGAAGCAAGAGGATTTTATGAAAAGGTTTGTTTTTATTTTATATGAATGAGTGTTTGCTTGCATGTATATATGTATGAGGACCACATGCCTGTAGCTCACAGAGGCAAGAAGGAGGTGTCAGATCCCCCAGAACTGGAGTTACACATAATTGTGAGCAGACATTTAAGTGCTAGGAACGGAACCCAAGTCCTCTGCAAGAGCAGCCAGTGTTCTTAACCACTGAGACATCTCTCCAGCCTTAATTATATTTTAAAAAAAGCAACAAAGGGGGGGCTGGAGAGATAGCCTAGCGGTTAAGAGCACCGACTGCTCTTGCAGAGGACCCGGGTTCGATCCCCAGCACCCACATGGCAGCTAAGAACCATCTGTAACTCCAATTCTAGGAGAACTCCAGTTCCAGGGGAATCCAAGACCCTCTTCTGACCTCCACAGCATTGCACGACATGGGTACACAAACCTACCTGCAGACAGTACATTCATACACATACAAAAAAAATAATAATAAAAAAGCAACAAAGTTAAAACAAAATGAAGTCCACTAAAACATGATGACTTTGTTACATCAAAATTAAAGTTTCTATTCAGTGAAGAAGATAGACAAATAAGTGATTGAAATAGAAGTCTGGCAATGTATAACGCAACAAAAAAAATGACATATAGAACGTATAGAAAACAATAAGGGCAAAGTCAGTAGCCCCAATAGAAAAATGGACAAAAAAATTAGAGTCAGCTCTCTACCTAAGAAAAGATGCTCAGATGTATTAGCAATCAGAGAGATGAAATTGGAAGAGTAATTTAATATTTTTTACATGGAAAATAAGTTGGTAGAGCTGTAAAATCCAGTTGTGGAAAGGAGGGATGGGAGAAAACCTCTTGTAGGAGAGTGATGGATCTTCCTGCCCTAAAGAACAATATTAGTGCCGGGCGTGGTGGCGCACGCCTTTAATCCTAGCACTTGGGAGGCAGAGGCAGGTGGATCTTTGTGAGTTCAAGGCCAGCCTGGTCTACAGAGTGAGTTCCAGGACAGCTGGGACTACAGGGAGACCCTGTCTCGAAAAGACCAAAAAAAAAAAAAAAAAAAAAGAACAATATTAGTAAGCTTATGGATCCAGAACAATATTAGTAAGCTTATGCATCCAGATCTGGACATATGGAACTTGCCCAGATATTTTCCTTGGAGTTCATGTCCCAGAGATCTCAACACATAGGTTAATATGGTGATAGATGAAGGTTTCTGTCATAAAATTTTGATGGAACTTTGGAGAAAACCCATTTGTTCACCACTGAGGAAAAATGGGTAGACACCGTAGATTACCATGCAGACTGGGTGCTAACACAGAACCTGATAAGAGAAGACAAAAAGGAAAGCCTTTAAAAAAAGCAAAGCAGGGGCAGGAGAGATGGCTCAGTGTTTAAGAGCACTGGCTGCTCTTGCAGATGACCCAGGTTTTATTCCCACCATCTACATGGCAGCAAACAACCATCTGTAACTCCAGTTCCAGGGGGTCCGATGCCCTCTTCTGACCTCTGTGGGCACTGCACAACATAATTACAAGCATGTAGGCAATACACTCATTCACATAAAATATAATAGAAACAATCCAAAAATGTTAAACAAAAAACATCAAAGCAAAAGTAGAATAAGCTCTAACATATAATTTCTAGAATCTAAAGTGTGGCCTCATAAATAGTACATATGCCTTGCTAGAACACATAAAAACTAATGGATAAAATTTGAATGAATTAGTAAAATGGACAGGAATGAAAAATAACATGAAAGGGAATTAATAAATATGTAATGAATTTGGAAAAGCTTTAAAAGCTTTAGATTGCATTTTAGTGTGTGTCTGTGGGTATATGTGCATAGGCATGTGTGAGTGCCTGTGAAGTCCAGAAGAGGGCATCAGATCCATTGGGGCTAGAGTCACAGGTGTTTTTGAGCTACTTAGCATGGGTTCTGGGATTCAAACTATGGTCCTCAGGACTGAGCAGCAAATGCTTTTAACCACTGAGCTTTCTCTCCAGTCCATAGAAAAAATTTAAAACTTCTCAAAAGCAAAAAACAGTATGCTTTCACCATGTAACTTTTGTATATGATTTGGTTAGCATAATCCTATTGGTGGGGTTTTGTTGTTTTGTTTTTTGAGACATGGTCTCTCTATTGCACTAGCTGGCCTGGAACTTGCTATGTAGACCAGGTTGGTCTTGAACTCACTGAGATCTACCTGCCTCTGCCCCCAAATGCTAGGATTAAAGATGTGTGCCACCACACCCATCAGGTTAACAGATTCTTTATAAAATTGCTATATACTATTGCAAAGATTACTTCATACACATAGATATTCAATTACTCAGTCTCTCTCCATGTTTTAAAATCTGATATGTATGAGTGTACTGCCTGCACATAGGTAAGTGCCCCCATGTCATACAATGCCCATGGAAGTCAGAAGAGGGTGTCAGATCACCTGGAACTGAGTTACAGATGGTTGTTAGCTGCCAAATGGGTGTTGGTTCCTGGGTCCTCTGCAAGAGCAGCCAGTGCTCTTAACCACTGAGCCATCTCTCTAGCCCCAAGTTATCTCTCTCTTAATAACTGCAGTGATCACAGAATTTTGTTTCGTGGTTCTGGAAGCTGATGCCTGGAGCCAGGACGGGTCTCTCTCCAGAAAACCTTTCTGAAATAGGGAAGTTTCTTCCAGGTAAGATTTAAAATTCAAATAAAAGCAAAGGCAGGAGTTCTTTTAGATGGTCACTGTGCTGAAGCCAAGATTTTCCTTCCCTACTTCCGTGCTCCTTTAAATAGCCTGGACTGTTTTATTCACCATTCCTCACAGTGCTCCAGGCAAGTGTAACTGCCCCAGAGCAGGAGACGAGCTAAGCAGGGTGTGCTCATAAAGTAACTTTATGTTCCCTGCTGTGGCCCTTTCAGACCAACTCTGTGTGGTTGTTCAGCTAAATAGATTTTCCAGTAACTTCTAGATTATAAAAGTCTTCCATCACTTCAAGTCACAAGAATGGTCTCAGTTCATCAATTTAAAGGTGCAGATAGTTTAATAATAAAATCTCTGAACTTATTTAAAGTTTAAGGTTCCCACTCCCCCAAACCAACACTGCTCTTGGCTGAGCCCTGCGGTTGGGGTGGGAGGGCAACGTCGCCGGTACTTCCACCTGCTTTCATCTCAGTACATCACCTTCATGCCACCCTACTTTCCTGCCTCTGCACTTTGCAGTGTTGGAGCAAGAATCCAGAGAGATAAATAAAGACAAGGAAAGTTCTTCTTTCGTGAACAAAGATGTTTTCAGGAACTAATGGCATGAGGGGGGAGTGGGCATCAAGCCCAGCCCTCCCCGAGGAACCCTCAGCAGTGGCTAACTTCTGGGCCAGGAGAGTTAGTTTCCTTTAAGAGTGTGGTGATGCACACCTTTAATCCTAGCACTGGGAGGCAGAGGCAGGCGGATCTTTGTGAGTTCAAGGCCAGCCTGCTCTACAGAGTGAGTTCCAGGACAGCTGGGGCTACAGGGAGACCCTGTCTCGAAAAGACCAAAAAAAAAAAAAAAAGAGTGTGGCTTCCAGTAAGCGGCCATGATCAGTGGCTGGCCACACACCTAAGAGTATGTGGGCAGCCAAGATCTCACTAGATAGGTTTAAAAAGGAAAATGAAGATCCAGTGTTAGGTGGGTAGAGAAGGGAGGGTGGATGTGGGAGGAATTGTGGGAGGAGGACTGAAAATGATCAAAATACAATGTGTGAAATTTTAGAAAAATTAACAAAATATTTCTATTATAACTTGTTCTATTCTTTTAACATTTCCTATACTTATACAATGTATATCGAGCATATCCACCCATCACTACCTCTCTCCAACTCCCCATTACTCCCATTACATCCTACAGACCTTCCAACTTCATGTCCTCTTTTTTTTTTATTTTTAAGGGATTCTACAATACAATGACACAGTTGTTTGCAGATAACATTGATGTTACTCGTTTGTCATACAATTAAGTAATTGGTGCATTTTGCAAGTATCTATGTCCAAATTTTGAACAACCCAAGGTTCCCATAGTCCAGTTGTAGAAGCTTGTATGCACAGGCATGTTGATCACTCAGGTGTCCAGACTATATTCCTGTAGTCTCATGATTCACCCCTATCTCTCCACAGCCCTTACAATCTACCACGCCTCCTCTTCCGCAGTTTGTTCCCTGGGCTTTGGGAAAGGGGCACAAGTGGGTGAGAAGAAAACAGTCTAATTTCTTTGGAGTTGTCATCAGCTTTCCCAGTGATACCTTTTCAGTCATACTAACAATGTCAAGCTATTGGATGTACAGGCATTTAAGCAGTACCACTTATTGTGTCAAGCTAAGCTGTGAGAATAGAAACAGATGCTTGGATGGTATGTAATCTGCCAAACTGTGGTTTCTCTATAAAGGGTGATAAGTTCTTATTGTGGCTTATAACATCGCCTAACAACTAGAGGACATAAGCTTGTGGCATCCCTGTGAGTTATTCCTCCAAGAGAGATAATAGCCAAATAGTTTTGGATATATATAGGCACTTGGCTGCCACTGTTGCACAGTATCTCCAGGCTGTTGAGGTGTAGCTGATGTGACGGAGGGTTTGTTGACTCAGGGAGCCTATATTTGCTTGTAGTGGCCTTTGGTAACGCTCTCTAGCATTTCAAGGCCGGTGTACGCTAGAAGTGACGTCTCATAACATTTTTCATGCTCACACCAGGTCTTCGACAACAGGGACTTACTGCCTTTCTCCTTGCATATATCCCACTTATAGGCAAAAGCCTTTATAATTTGGGGGGGGGGGTTTGAATCCCCTAGCCAACATCTCCTGGCAGAATAATTCATTGCTGATGTCAGAGCTTTCCTGTAGTAATATATTTGGCTTAATTACACAACTTATAAACACTTTACTATTGAATTTGGCTCTAGATAGAGAAATATCCTTTCACAGTTCCTATGCCTATCAATCAGTTAATACGTTGTGCCTGTTTTATAGGAAATTACCACTGTAACAATTGGCTCTAGTTTACAGTTTGGGAGTGGTTTCATTACCATCCTGTTT
>VZQC01009573.1:82067-131116 GCA_009823505.1 Rhizomys pruinosus | reverse complement strand
TTATGGAGTGTTGACTTGTCTAGGTTTTCAGGCTTTCACTTTTGTTTATAGATTGGTTATTGGAAGTCTAAGTCACTCTTCCCTCCCTCTTCTGAGAGTTCTCCTAATCCAGTCCACTGGATACTCTCTCTTCCTCAAATCCAATTGTTGGCAGGGGGCGGGGGTGATATGCCTGGCTTAGCCCGCGCCCCTGCACTGGAGCGAGCCAGACCCAAGCTCAGGTCTGCTTCCGGCTGCGAGGGGGGAAGGGCGTCCCAGCGGGCTGAGGACCCGAACCTAGCCCCCAGCGGGCTGAGGACCCGAACCTAGCCCCCGCCAGCCACCTGGCCTTCCGCCACCGACCCGAAATCAATTGTCCAGCACCACAAAAGTCACTCTGCCCTAAGCCTTTACCTGGCTAGAGCCATGTCGGACGGCTCCAAGTGTTCCTAACAGGTCCGGACCTGGAGTCCAAACACACCACCCTTCCACGGCTTCATGTCCTCTTTTTTATTGGTATTAATAATTCTGAGTCCATTAATGCTGCCCATATGCACAGGTATGGGGCCACCCACTGGGGTAGGAGCAGCCTACCAGCCGCCATATCCCTGAAGGAGAATGACTCTCCTTCCCTGAGCATCCATCAATGCCAATAGCTCCTACAATAGTAGTGGGGCCTTCGGGGCCCCTCACCCCTCCATGCTTTAATTTTGACCAGCTTGAACTTGTGCAGCCCTGTGCAGATAACCACAGCTGCTGTAATCTGATGTGTGCAATAGCCACGCCATGCCCAGAAGTCAGTAATTCACCACTCTCCTGCTCATCTGCCAGCTTTTATATTCTTTCTGAATTCTATTCTATGGATATCAGGACTTGATATAGATGATTATTTTAGTTTTCTTTCAATTGCTGTGACAAAACACTGGCCAATACCAATACCGACAAGGGGAGGAAAAGGTTAATTGAGCTTACATCTCCCAGGTCACAGTTCATCACTCAGGGAGCCCAAGGTAGTAACTCAGGGCAGGAACCTGGAGGCAGAAGCTGAAGCACAGGCCATGGAGGAATGCTGTTCACTGGCTTGCTCCCCTGGCCAATGTTCAGCCTGCCCTCTTATACAATACAGGAAAACTTGCCCCCAGGAGTGGCACTACCCACAGAAGGCTGGGCTCTCCAATATCACTCAACAATCAAGACAATACTCCATAGATGTGGCCACAGGCCAGTCCAATGGAGCCAATTCCCCAACTGAGTCTCCCTCAACCCAGGTGTGTCAAGTTGACACTAAAGCTATCCAGCACAATTGACCCCTTGTCACCTTGACACATAAAACACATCACTATTAAACCACAATCTTTCCATTTCTTGCCACCAAGATATGATGTTAACATTAATATCACAACATAAGACAGTACAACCTTAAAAGCCCCACAGTCCTTAAAAATCTAAATGGTTAAAAGTTCACAGTCCCTTAAAAGTCTCTTAACTGTAGGCTCCTGTAAAATTCATATAAGTACTGTCATATTTCAAAAGAACCAGGCACACCTGAGCAAAATCCAAGTAAAGCTGAACCCTAAGTCCAGGGTCCAGCTTGGATCCTAAGTCCAATGGAAGCAATTCCCCAATTGACATACCTGGGTTGAAGCTCTCTCAACCCAGGTATGTCAAATTAACACTAAAGCTATCCAGCACAATAATGCATTCATTCAATGATGAAAATTCAGAGTTGTTTACAATGAACATTTTGATCAGTTATAAGTCTCAGCATCAACCACTATCTACTGCAATAAGAACATTCTCTGACCAAAGTTAAGAGCAGCACAAACCTATGGATATAGATATATATTCACTTACAAACTAGTGGGCTTCCATAAAGCTTACTCATACAGCCCTCATTTTGGCTAATCCACCCTCTACCCTCTCCTTTAAAAATGAATCATATATAGAAAAGCTATATGGAAACCTATGGTCTTCAAGCCCAAGGGGAAAATAAATTGAGTTAGAGGGGATGGTAGAACGCAGGTGACAGGAAAGGAAGGGGTGGGTTGGAATTCTCAGGGCCAATTAGATCTTTCTTTTTCAGTTTTTACTTTGGGTTTCTGATTCTTTCCTCTTTCTCTATGCCTTTTTTTTTCAACTGAGTTTCCCTATAGTCCTTGCTGGCCTGGAGCTCAGTATGTAGACCAGGCTGACCTTGATCTCACAGATTTCTGCCTGCATATGCCTCTGGAGCACTGGGATTAAAGGCATGTGCCACCATGCCCAGCCTCCTTTAGCTTTTATTTCCTTATATACTTTTTTTACTTATTTATTTATTTTTTCATTTTTTAACAATAAGTAATAATTTATGAGTACAAGCATCCTTCATGTAAAACCAATTTGCAAGCAGTTGTGCCCAAACCCACACAGCTCAAGGGTCCCACCATCCAGCTGGGGGGCTTGTATGTTCACCCAAGTTGATCAAATAAGTGTCCAGTCTATATTGCTGTAGTTTCACCATTCACCCCAATCACAGCCTTTACATTCTACCATGCCCCCTCTTCTGCAGATTGTTCCCTAGGCTTAGAAAAGGGGCATGGGTGGACGAGAAGCAAAACAGTCTACTTTCTCTGGAGCTGTCGTTTCAGATTCTGGTCAATTCTGGCTGTTTCCTTTCATGGGCTGACAGTTTGTCCAGGGATAACCTTTCAATCCTACTAATGAAGCACAGGCAATTAGATACATAGGTATTTAAACAGTACTAATTGTTATGGTACGTTACTTTATAGGCACAGATATTTGGATGGTATGTTAATCCATGAATTACATTTTTTTCTGTAAAATATGACAGGGACTTACTATGGCTTATAACATCTCCTAACCACTAGAGGATGCAAGCTTGTGGCATCAGCCATGGGTTATTCCTCCAAGGAAAGAGCTAATAGCCAATTAGATTTGGGATATACAGGCCTATGGCTGCCACTGCTGCACAGTATTACCATGCAGGTGAGATGTAGCTGGTGCTGACAGAGGAGTCTTGCTTGACTCAAGGAGACCTACATTTGCTTTATTGGTTTAGTGGCCTTTGGTAACACTCTCTGGTATTCCAGAGACCAACTGTACACTTGCAAGTGCAGTCTCAATACATCTTCCCATGCTTACATCAGGTCTTTGACAGCAGGGCCTTATTGCCTCTCTTCTTGCAGGTATCCCAGTTTACAGGCAAGAAGCCTTTACCTTTTGTCGGGGCTTGGATCCCCTGGCCTACATCTCCTTGGTAGAATAATCCATTGCTGATATCAGAGCTCTCCTGTCTTAATATATGTTGCCTAAGTGCACAGCTTAAGGAGACTTTAGTATTATATTTGGTTCTGAAAAGAGAATAATCCTTTTCACAGTTCCTACGTCTATTAGTCAATTAAAGAATGCAGTTTTACTGGTTTTATAAGTGATTACCTCTATAACAGTTGGCTCCAATTTACAGTTAGAGAACAACCTCATCATCATCATATTCCTCCTTGTTCTATGAAGGAGAGGTAAGAAAATCTCTCATATTAAAACTTTGTGGCACCTAGAAGGTAAGTTTCGTTAGGACTCATTATAAATAGTTGTTACAAGTAGGATCCACAGAGGGGTTTGATGCCTGTAGCAGTCTGGGGCTTTTCTTCCTTTCAATGTTCAGATGGGCCAACCTTTCTGCTGGCACTTCCTGGTACATCCTACACAATGCAAAGCTGTGTCTTTTCTTTCTCAGACATTAAGTTGGTGACATTTTGACCTGTGGGAATATAAGAATTCTTTCCCGTAGTTAATTTAAGATTTGAATTGCAAAGTTTTTGACAAAGAGGATTCATATATATCTGTATCCCCCCTTTTTATTTTAGGTTTTTGTTTTTTGACCCATGAGTCTCAAAAAGGCAGTTGTAGTACATGTACCTATAGGCAAGAATCAAGGTGCAGATTTCATCAAATTCACCCAAGCTGTTTTGGGTGACTGTATGTCGTTAACTTGGGAAGCAAACTTAATTTCTTAAGTTAAATCATCCTACAGGTAAAAGAGAATGCTACAAGATGATACTGCACAACAGAAAAATTATAGAGAACATTTGTATGTGCCAATCCCAAAGTTATTTTTATACAGATTTTTTAAAATTTTATTTATTTATTTATTTATTTATTTATTTATTTATTTATTTATATAAGTGTGCTGTCTGCATGTAGGTTTGTGCACCTGTGTGTCATGCAATGCTGCGGAGGTCAGAAGAGGGAGTTGAATTCCCCTGGAACTGGAGTTAAAGATGGTTCTCAGCTGCCATGTGGGTGCTGGGTATCGAACCCGGGTCCTCTGTAAGAGCAGTTGGTGCTCTTAACCACTAGGTCTCTCTCCAGCTCCAATTTCCTTATATACTTTAACATGTACTTTATATGCCTCATTTTATTATTCTATGATGTGAAATATAGTTGTCTAACTCTTCCTCATGGTGGCTCATTTCTTAATTTTTAGTACCTTTTACTCTGTGGAAATCCAGATATGTGCTTTGAGGGTCCTCAGGACATTGTTTCCTATGGCCACTCAAAGTTAATTTGTCTCTATGTCTCTTTTTTTTTAATTCCTTGACCAAGTTCAGTTAGACCTCTTTTTAAAAGTAGTATTTATCTGTGTGTATTCATATGAATGCATGTACAGATACATGCAGGTGCCTACAGATGCTAGAGGAAGGCATTTGGTTTGGGTTTCTGTGGGAAGATCCAGTTTGAATTAGGGGCTTGTTCTCAGCTGGCACCCCTCAGGACACAGCCTGGAAGTCATGGGGTTCCTCTGACCCCTCCCCAAGAGGAAGCAACTCCTGGCCTAGGCACATGACGCTAGGTGGGGCAGCAGCATTAGGTGTGAGAGACTGGGGCCTGTGAGAGACTGGGGTCTGCTCTGAGAGATGATATCATTTTGCTTATAAAAGTGACTTGCAGCATGCAATAAATGGAGTTCTCCAATACCATCATCACAGAATTTCCAGATCCATTGTACTGTGCATAGACAGGCCAAAGCAGGCCTGGATTTTGAGTGTTGGTGGCTAGTGGATTACATGGGGATCTATCAGATCGCTGACCTGGTATGCTAGTGTGGGGTTGGGTGGAGACTAATCAGGTCAGCATCCTGTGGAGTGGATTGTGAGTGGGTGTAGGCTGAAGACTGGCCATTAGCCATCAGCCTGAAATTCCTGTCCAGAGCCCAACAGTTTTGGGGCAGGTGGAACAGCATGGCCAGCCGGGAAGCATTCCACTTCCCAGGCTAAGGACCTGGGTTGGAAGTACCTCCCAGGTCAGGTTACAAAGGTGGTCATGGGTCAGTCCCTCAGCAATGACTGCAGGTGGCCACCACTTCCCTTCCCTCAGCAAGACTGTGCAGTACCTGCTCATAGCAAGAAAAGTTTCCTACAGATTTACATTGTTTCCCTTTGTTTTTTATTCACATTCTCTTTGTGTATGCTTGGTTCATTTTCCACTGAGTGCTAATCTTTGCTTTTTTTGTTTGTTTTGGTTTTATATTTATATTTTTATTTTTAAAGCAAGTTTTGTTGAATATGTTTCCAAATCAAATAATAATATTAAAACTATGTACATATAGTTGTCATTTAATCTAACCATGATTTCTAAAGTTTCCTTAAACATTACAATATCGCCAGGTGTGGTGGTGCACATCTTTAATCCCAGTGCTCAGGAGGCAGAGGCAGATGGATCTCTGTGAGTTCAAGGCCACCCTGGTCTACAGAGCAAGCTCCAGGCCAGCTAGGCCTAAAGGGAGACCCTGTCTCAAAAAGACCAAAAAAATTACATTATCAAATATTCCTTAAAGAATTACAGAGGTAAGTTCTGAGGTCTCTGGTCACAAAATCTCAATCAATCAATCAATCAATCAATCAATCAATCAATCAGTATGTAACTTTTTTTTACCACTTTCTTTTTGGTGAAAGCACTTAAAACTTACCCTTTCAGGGCTGGAGAGATGGCCTAGTAGTTAAGAGCACCGACTGTTCTTGCAGAGGACCCGGGTTTGATCCCTAGCACCCACATGGTGGCTGAGAACCGTCTTTAGCTCCAGTTCCAGGGGAATCCAACACCCTCTTCTGACCTCCACGCATTGCACGACAGGTGCACAAACCTACATGCAGTCAGTACATTCATAGACATAAAAAATAAAAAGATAATAATAAAGCTTACCCTTTCAGAATGATTCAAGCTTACACTACAAAATTACTCATTATGACCACCATGTTGTACATTATATTCTCAGGGTTTACTCATTTTGTGTAACTAAAATTTTGCAGCTTTTATCAATAATTTATAATTTTCTGCTTCTACTGTATAAAGTCATCCCCATATAATGTTGCTTTATGTATGCTTTGTTATAAAAACACAATATCCTTATTCAGTACATTGTTATTTCATTAGCATCAAATTCACAGCTCAGAGCTTGTACTTTATGTTTTGAACAAAGCTTATAAAACAATGTGTTTTCTACTTGAATCATATCACAGCCTTCTTGAACTCCAGAACTCTAAAGAACACTTCAACTCTGTGCTTTGGGAGCATCTATTCCAGCCTTTGATTTTCTTTTTTTTTTTTTTTTCTTTTAACACTCCTTACATATAGCAAATTTACAAGGTCTGAAGTCAAACTATAGGTTAATTGCAAAACACATTTAGGGATTCACAGTTTAACCATAAGCTTCTATACAGGTAAAAATATAATTTTATACTTCTAAATTACATAGTGAGTTGACATATATTTTAATGTAATTTTAAAAAGATTTGTTCTTTCTCATAAATATTTGAACTGAAGAAAATAGAGACATATATGTCAAGCTATATCTATAGTGATAACAGTCAATGTGATACTATCTTTACTGACCAGTTTCCCACTTTGACATATATAAGGACCTGGTGTTAGGAACCACAAATGAGGTATAACATACGTGGTTTGTTTTTCTGAGACTTGGCATAACAGCTTCCAGTTCCATCCACTTTCCTACAAATCCCATGATGCTGTCCTTCTTCACTGCTCCATAGAGCTCCATTGTATAAATGTACCACATCTTCATTATCCATTCACCAATTGAGGGGCACCTGGGCTGTTTCCAGCTCTTTGCTATCATGAAAAGAGCAACAATAAACATGGCTCCACATGTATCTCTACAATAAAATGAATCTTTTGAATATACCTAGAAGTGGTATAATTGGGTCAAATGATAGGTTCATTTTTAGTCTTTTAAAGAGTTTTCCACACTGCTTTCCAGTTTGCAATTCCACCAGCAGTGAATGAGTGTTCCCCTTTCTCTACACCCTCACCAGCATTTGGTGGTATTATTTTTTTCTGTCTTTTTGCAACAGGGTCTCCCTCTAGCCCCAGCTGTCCTGAAACTCACTATGTAGAAGACCAGGCTGGCTTTGAATTCACAGAGATCCGCCTGCCTCTGCCTCGTTAGTGCTAGGATTGAAAGCATGCACCACCATGCTTGGCCATTTATTTTCCTGACATAGCCAATCTTACTGGTGTAAAATGAAATCTTAAAGTGGTTTTGATTTGCATTTCTTTAATTACTAGATGCTTTGAACACTTTTTAAGATATTTATCAGCCATCTTTACTTCTCTTGGGAAGTCTCAGTTCAGATCTTTAGCCCATCTTTTAACTGGGTCATTTGTTTTCTTGGTCTTTTGTTTTTTTGTGTAATTTATATACTCTGGATGTTAAACTGCTGTCAGATGTGCCAATAGTGAAGATTTCCTCCCACTCTGTGGGCTTTCTCTTGATTTCTTTGATTGTTTCTTTTGCTGTACAGAAACTTTTTAGTTTAATGAAGTCCTGCTTGTTGATTTTTGACCTTACTTCCTGCACAACTGCTGTCTGATTTAAAAAATCTTTTCCTACACCTGAATCTTGTAGATTACTGCCAATGTTATCTTCTAACATTTTCAGAGTTTCAGGTTTCACATTGAGGTCTTTGATCTATTTAGAGTTGACTTTTGTGATCTATTTAGAGTTGACTTTTGTGTAAGGTGAAAGGTAAGGGTTAATTTCTTTTGTCTACATGTGGTGATCCAGTTTTGCCAGCACCATTTGTTGAAGATGCTGCCTTTCCTCCCTTGAGTGTTTTTGGCTACTTTGTTAAACATCAGGTGGCTGAAATTGTACGCACTCAAGTTTGGATCTTCAGTTTTATTTCATTGATGTATGGGTCTATTTTTGTGCCAGCTCCATGCTGTTTTTATGACTATAGTTCTGTAGTAGAGATTGAAATTTGATACAGTATTCCCCCCCCCCGCCCTGCATTACTCTTTTTGCTCAGGATTGCTTTGGCTATTTGGGGACTTTTGTTTTTCCACATGAATTTCAGGACTTTTTTTTCTAATTCTGTGAAAAAAGTCTTAAGGAATTTGATTGGGATTGCACTGAATCTATATATTAATTTGAGTAGTATGCTGGATAGCTTTACCATCAACTTGACATACCTGGGTTGAGGGAGCCTCAATTGGGGAATTGGCTCCATTGGACTGGCCTGTGGCCACATCTGTGGAGTATTGTCTTGATTGGTGAGTTATGTGGGAGGGCCCAGCCCACTGTGGGTGGTGCCACCCCGGGGAAGGTTGTTATGTACAGTATAAGAAAGCAGGCTGATGGGCTGGAGAGATGGCCTAGCGGTTAAGAGCACCGACCGCTCTTGCAGAGGACCCGGGTTTGATCCCCAGCACCCACATGGCGGCCAAAAACTGTCTGAAACTCCAATTCCAGGAGAACTCTAGTTCCAGGGGAATCCGAGACCCTCTTCTGACCTCTGCGGCATTGCACGACACAGGTGCACAGACCTGCATGCAGACAGTACATTCATACACATACAGAAATAAATTAAAAAATTAAAAAAAAATTTTTTTTAAAGAAAGCAGGCTGAGCATGGGCCAGGGGAACAAGCCAGTAAGCAGCATTTCTTCATGGCCTGTGCTTCAGCTCCTGCCTCCAGGTTCCTGCCCTGAGTTCTTATGGTGGGCTCCCTGAATGATGAACTGTGACCCAGGAGATGTGATCCAAATAAACCCTTTCCTCCCCAATTTGGAACTGGTCAGAGTGTTTTGTCACAGCAATTGAAAAGAAACTAGAACAAGTTGGATAGTCATTTTTACTATATCAATTCTTCCAATCCATTTTCTTAAGTACTCCTCAATCTCCTTCAAAGATTTTAAATTTTCATTGTAGAGATCTTTAATGTCTTTGTTCAGGATTATTCTGAGAGTTTTTTGAGGCTATTGTAAATGGAAGGGTCCCATGTACTCTTCCTCGAATTGCTTGTTGCTGCCATATAGGAAGGCTACCGATTTTTGTAGATTAATTTTGCAACCTGCCACTTTATTGAAACTGTTAATCATTTCTAAGAGTTTTCTGATGGAATTTTTGGCATCCTTTCGGTATAATATCATGTCATCGATAGTTTGACCTCCTTTTTTCCAATTAGTACTCCTTTAATTTTCTTGCCTTGTTTTATTGCTCTAGCAAGAGTTTCAAGAACTATAATGGAGAGGAGTAGAGATAGTGGGCACCCTGTTGTGTTCCTGACTTTAAGGGGAATGCTTCTAATTTTTCTCCATTTAGGATGATGTTGGCTGTGGGTTTGTTGTATATGGCGTTAATTATATTGAGGAATGTTTCCTCCAGTCCAGTTCCCTCTAGGACTTTAAATATAAAGGCATGTTGTATTTTATCAAAGGGCTTTTCTACATTAATTGAGATGACCATGTGGTTTTTATCTGAGTCCGTTTATATAATTTGACATTTATTGATTTACAAACGTTGAACCCTCCCTGTTTCTCTGGATCAGAACCTACTTGATCATGGTGAATAAACTTTTTGATGTGTAGCTGTATGTGATTTGCAAGAATTTTATTGAGAATTTTTGCCTCTATATTCATTAAGCATATGTATCTATAATTTTCTTTTTTGTATCTTTGCCTGGTTTTGGTATTCAAGTGATGCTGGCTTCATAGAAGAATTTTTGAGATTTCCCCCTACTTCTATCCTGTTGAATAAGAAGTAATATTGGTTATAGGTCCTCTTTAAATGTCTTATAGAATTCTGCTATAAATCCATCTGGGCCTGGGTTTCTTTTAGTTGGGAGATTTTGTATTACTCTTTCAATTTCCTCATATGTTATGGGTCTCCTCTTGGTTGAGCTTTGGTGAGTCCTATGATTTCAGATATTCATCCATTTCTTTTAGGTTTATAAATTTAGTATAATACAGATTTTCAAAGTACTCCCACATAATATTCTGCATCTTTTTTTATTATCTGTTGTAATGTTTCCCCTTTCATCTTAATTTTGTTGATTTGGAGTTGCTCTTTCTTTTTTTTTTTGTTAACTGGGCTGCTAAAGGTCTGTCTATCTTGTTTATCCTTTCAAAGAACCAGCTCTTGGTCTCATTGAGTCTTTGCATTATTTTATTTGTTTCTATTTTATTAATCTCTGCTCTGATTTTTGTTATTTCTTCTTGTCTTCTGGGTTTGGGATTCACTTCTTGTTGTCTTTCAAGTGTTTTGCATTGCAACATTGTCATTTATTTGTGCTTTCTGTTTTGTTTTGTTTTTAATGCAGGCACTTAGAACTATAAATTTCCCTCTTAGGACTGCTTTTAAAGTGTTCCAGAGGTTTTGTTGTGTTGCATTGTCATTTTTGCTTAATTCCAGGAATACTTTTTTTTTTGTCTTTTTGAGACAGGGTCTCCCTGTAGCTCCAGCTGTCCTGGAACTCACTGTGTAGATGAGGCTGGCCTTGAACTGACAGAGATCTACTTGCCTCTGCCTCCTGAGTGCTGAGATTAAAGGTGAGTGCCACCACTCCTGACTAGGAGGCTAGGATTTTGTTTCTTAATCCATTCTACTAGTCTATGCGACTTGATTGGAGAGTTCAGTCCATTGATATTTAAAGTTATTATTAAGAGATATACATTGCTTTCCATCATTTTGGTTTCTGGCACATTCCTGCTCTAGTTTTGTATTTCCAAATAAGTACCATCATTAAGTATTTTCTGTTGCTGCTTGGGTATATTTGTATTACTCTTTCAATTTCCTCATATGTTATGGGTCTCCTCTTGGTTGAGCTTTGTGGAGTCCGAGTGATTTCAGATAGTTCACCATTTCTTTTAGGTTTATAAATTTAGTATAATACAGATTTCAAAGTACTCCCACATAATATTCTGCATCTTTTTTTATTATCTGTTGTAATGTTTCCCCTTTCAATCTCTAATTTTGTTGATTTGGAGTTGCTCTTTCTTTTTTTTTTGTTAACTGGGCGGCTAAGGGTCTGTCATCTTGTTTATCCTTTCAAAGAACCAGCTCTTGGGTCTCATTGAGTCTTTGCTATTTATTTTTATTTATGTTTTATTAATCTCCTGCTCTGATTTTTGTATTTCTTCTGTCTTCGGGTTTGGGTTATTTCTTGTTGTCTTTCAAGTGTTTTTCATGCAACATTGTCATTTATTGTGCTTCTGTTTTTTTTTTTTTTTTTTTTTTTTTTTTTTTTTAAATTCCTTCTTAGGACTTTTTTTTAAATGTTCCTTAGAGTTTTGTTGTGTTGCATTGTCTTTTTGCTTAATCCAGGAAATACTTTTTTTTTTTTTTGTTGCTTTTTGAGAACAGGGTCTCCCTGTAACTCCCAGCTGTCCAAGAACTCACATGTGTAGATGAGGCTGGCCTTAACTACAGAGATCTACCTTGCCTCTGCCTCCTGAGTGCTAGAGATTAAGGTGAGTGCCAACCACTCCTGACCTAGGAGGCTAGGATTTTGTTTCTTAATCCATCTAACTAGTCTATGCGACTTGATTGGAGAGTTCAGTCCATTGATATTTAAAGTTATATTAAAGATATACATTGCTTTCCATCATTTTGGTTTCTGGCACATTCCTGCTCTAGTTTTGTATTTCCAAATAAGTACCATCATATAAGTGTATATTTACTGTTTTGCTGCTTGGTTGTTAGATAATTGTGGTTTCCTTACTCTACCTAGTTTTCTTATGAATTTAGTATTCTTCAAGTATTCTCTGACGAGACTGGCTTTCTGGACATGAATTCTTTCAGCCTATTTATGTCACGAAAGATTTTCCTTTCTCCTTTAACTATAATAGACATTTTTGCTGGATAAAGTATTCTGGGTTGACATGTATAGTCATTTAGACCTGGGAATTCTTTGGTCTAAGCTCTTTTGGCTTTCATCATATGCACTGAAAAATCAGTTGTAATTCTGATGGGACTTCCTTTACATATCACTTGTTGTTTTTCTTTTGCAGCTTTCAGTATTCTCTGTTTTGAACATCTAGTGTTTTTCCTATATGATGTGGGGAATTTCTTTTCTGGTTCTATTTGGTGTTCTATGTGCTTCTTGTATTTGTAAGAATAGGTCTTTCCGGGGCTGAGAGATGGCCAAGCGGTTGAGAGCGCTGACCGCTCTTATAGAGGACCCAGGGTTTCGATCCCAGCACCCCACATGGCGGCTGAGAACCGTCTGAAACTCCACTCCAGGAGAATCCCAGTTCCAGGGAATCCGACACCCCTCTTCTGACCTCCGCGGCATTGCACGACACGGGTGCACAACCTACATGCAGACAGTACACTCATAATACACAACAAAAATAAATAAAATTAAAAAAAAAAAAAAAATGGTCTTTCCTTAATTTGGGATGCTCAAATGAAAGCTATAATATATAGTATGATTTTTTTATTTACATATTTTATTTTTAAATACTACAAATGGGTTAAAACCAAACATCAAGTATTATATTTCATAACCATTTGAAGACTCAGACTCCAAAAGTTAATAAGGCGAATGGATGGAGTTTAGAATGTGGATGGACTGGGCTGGAGATATAGCCTAGAGGTTAAAGCACGACTGCTCTTGCAGAGGACCGGGGTTCAATCCCCAGCACCCACATGGCAGCTGAGAACCGTCTGTAACTCCAATTCCAGGAGAACTCCAGTTCCAGGGGAATCCGAGACCCTCTTCTGATCTCAATGGCATTGCACGACACGGGTGCACAAACCTACATGCAGACAGTACACTCATACACATAACAAAAGTAAATAAAATTAAAAAAAAGAATGTGGATGGACAGCAGATATCAGAGCAGAGTGAAAAGAATAAGACCTAATACTCCATAGCACAGGAGAGTGATTGTATGTCACAGCAATTATTAGATGTCATATGAATCTGATGGATTCCACATAAAGAACTAATCAGTGTTTGGGAGATAGAAATGCTAATGGCCCTTATCTGATCATTACACATTGTATATGCATATGAAATTATCACATGATACATTACATATATGTGTAACAGTATATATAAAATCAATAACTAAGAATTTAAGCATAGAAATTTCCTTAAGAGAAAAATATTTGCATTCTCAAATTATTGTATAGAACAAATGATGTTTTAAAAACATCTGTCAATATCTTTCTCTCAGTCCTGACATTTGGATGGGACATTTGTAGAGCCTGAAAATGTGTTCTCTGAAACCCAAAGACCTACTTAGGTGTCTAGTATCTGCTTTCTCAGTTCTACATCTTCATGGGACAAAGTATCCATGTAGCCATGGGGCTTTTTTAACTTTGCCTCAAGCTGAAGCAAACTGCTCCAAACACTCATTTACGTTTTTTTTTTTTTTTTTTTCTTTTTTTTTTTTTTTGGTATTTTTGAGACAGGGTCTCCCTTTAGTCCCAGCTCAGCCTGGAGCTGCTATGTAGACCAGGCTGGCCTTGAACTCAGAGATCCGCCTGCCTCTGCCTCCCTAGTGCTGGGATTAAAGGCACGAACCACCACTCCTGGCACCATTTACTTTTAATAATTTACTTTTTTTCCATAGGTTATAGCATCTTNCAGCTTATGATTTTTTTGCCAATGTTTTATTGATGCTCTGTGCATTTCATACAAATAAAATTACATTACGAATCAAATCTATACCCATGACCCCCTCCCTGCCCCCCACCCTGCCAGAGCTCATGCATTCTGACAAACATGTTTTTCATTTTTTCTTAGTCTCTCTCCAAAATTCTCAGTGCAGAAGTTTACTGTATCCACCAGAAGTTCACCGTTTTAGTCAGTTCTATGACACAGACTTTGCTGTTGTTGTTGTTGTTGTTATTCCTTCCAATATACATCACTCCAAAATATGCACATATGCAAGCAACATATATCATAGGATTTAGCATCTTCAGCTTATGGGTTTTTTTTATTATCCTGAAAGAGGCCATGTTTGAAGTCTCCTCCTTGGCAAGCCCAAAATACCATCAGTTCTGCCCTTGTGTTCCACATTGGGGATTTCCCTTCCCATGGTCAACAAATGAGGTCCAGTAAGCACCTGTACTTGTCTCCATGATATAGCCTGGGTAGTCCAACAACGGCAGTCTATACTCTGAAGAGGCTGAAACCCCAGTAAGTATCTCATTCCACAAATTGAATGTCTCAGCAGTCCCCATCTGGCACTGAAGGTTTGGAGGATTCTTGGAGAGACATGAGTCTTCAGTCCATATTGGAAGGTTGAAAAACTGTGTCCTCTCATGTCTTTGAAGGATGGCAAAAGCAGTGGCAGCCACAGGGTAGCTGTACTTGCCAGTAAGACAGGCAAAACAACTGTGCTCTTTTGTCTTTTTACTAAGATCTCAAGTTTTATACCTGAAGTACAATTTCTCAGGACTTAATATTTATTTATTTATGGTTATATTATTATATAATATTATATATATTAAACATCCTTTTGGATGTTTAAGGCCACACAGCCCAGATTAACCAAGGTTTTTGTTTTCTCAAGGTCAGTTGAGGATCTGGTCCTCAAGGGTTACTCAGGATTTTACTTGGGGGGAGCCCCTGGCTCCTTTTGGCTATCAATCATTTACTTTTTATAATGCATTGTTGGCACTCAAGAGCATGACCCTGTTCCATAGTTCTTTTTTTCATTGAAGAGCTTTTTAAATATTTTAATATTTCTAACTGAAGTTTTGCAAATTTCATACACTAAATTTTGATATTTAGATTCCCTCCTCTACCTGCATTCCCTTACTACCCTCTATCCAATTTCCTGTCCTCTAATATAAATATATATACTAAGGCCTAGAGAGCCATGTTTGTGCCTCCAATTGCCCTACCATGTGAGTTCACCCACTGGAGCCTGGCCAATTCACCGAGTCTCACCTTTAAGTGAGACTGATTCTGCCCCTCTCAGCAGCCATCAGTTGCCAATACTTCTTCAGGTAGGGTTGGGGTTCCTTACCTACTTCCCCATGTCTATGCTGACAGTTTTTTTTTTTTTGACTCATGCATGCTGTCACCATGGTTGTGAGTTCATGAGTAACCAATCAGCTGTCTGAAAAATCTCTTTCCTTGTGGTCATTCACGTCCTCTGGCTTTTAAATCTTTCTTCCCCAATGACCCCATTCTCCCACAATGACCCCTGAGCCCTGGGAGGCAGATGTTGGCTGCAGGTGTCCTATTCAGGGATAAGCAATCTACAGCCTTGTAGTCTATGCACTTTGGCCAGCTGTGTTTCTCCATGTTATAATCACCTTCTGCTGTATAAGGAAGTTTTTCTGGTGAGATGAAAGATACATTAATCTATGGGTATAACAACAATAGTCATTAGGAGTAAGTTTAATTCTCTCTCTCTCTCTCTCTCTCTCTCTCTCTCTCTCTCTCTCGTCTTTTTGAGACAGGGTCTCCTGTAGGCCCAGCTGTCCTGGAACTCACTCTGTAGACCAGGCTGGCCTTGAACTCACAAAGATCTGCCTGCCTCTGCCTCCTGAGTGCTAGGATTAAAGGCATGCTCCACCATGCCCAGTAACTATATCTCTTTAGCAGGGTAATAGTATTAGACTCTCTGATAGCCTATGCGCTGTCTAGCCTCAGATTCATAGACATGATATCAACTTCAGGTATGGGCTCCATCCTATGAAGCAGACCTTAAAAAGAATTAGAAAGCGGTTAGTTACTGCCCTTATATTCATGCCACTATTGCACCATAAACCATATCTACTCACGTCAGTTGTAGCTTATAGGATTCACAGGTGGGTAAAGTTGATTAATTTTCTCCAAGTAGCTTGCATAGCATCTTCCAGCACTTTGAACGCTAGCCAGTAGAGATGAGGCTTTGAGTCAGCGTCATCTTGATTTCTCCCTCTTTGCTCTACAGCTCACATATGCAGTGTCTTCAGCAATAGTGTCTTACCATGAAGTTCTTATGGCTAACCAAGAGCAGGGGCAATGGCCAGTACTGTCTGAGGGGCTCTGGGACCCCTGGTTAACAGCTTCTAGAGAGATAGTCCATTCCTGCCATTGGACTTTTACTTTGCAAATATCCAGCCTGGGCAATATCTCCCTGTTATAAAGTAACTCTTTTTAGTATCTTTTTATAATGCATATGTATATACTTTGAGAAGCTTCTATAATGGTAGGTTTCCACATGGCTTTTTCTAAAGGCTTTTAGAGTCAGTTTTCTCTCCTCATACTCACTCCTCTGCCCTGACCTCCCAGACTTCTTAATTCCCTGATTCCATTGGACTTCTTGAGCTTCTCTAAGAGATACTTTGTTTGGGCGAGGCAGTGCAACAGATGTTCAGAAGGGTGCAAAGATAGCCAGGCAGATCAAGGCTATCATAGAATATTAAAGGACATGAAGAAGGGAGTAACAGGTGATGGAAGTCAGCCTCCCTGCAGGAAACTGAGGTGACATTCACATGTGTATCTGTTAAGATAGGCAGTGGTCATGAAACAACACTATCACAATGGAGAAAGCCTAAGGATGTAAATATACTACTTGCTTTCGTCCCTACCTGAGCATCTACATTGTCTCTAATTTAGAGGATACAAAGAGAAGGCAAGCAGAAAGTTCATTGCCTCAGCATTTTTCTCTGAACTATTTCCACCATTCTTTCAATGAAGCAAACACACAGGCCAAAAATGTCTTTTCCAGAGTATCCATCTTTGTCTTAACTTGTCTGGCCTACCTTGGCTGTTTTAAATTATGATTTATGCTGGGTGTGGTGGTGCATGCCTTTAATCCCATTAAAGGGGGATTAAAGGCATGCACCACCCAAAAAAACTTGGGAGGCAGAGGCAGTCAGATCTCTGTACGTTCAAGGCCAGCCTGGTCTACATAGTGAGTTCCAGGCCAGCTGGGACTAAAGGGAGACCCTGTCTCAAAAAGACAAAAAAAAATTTTTTTATGTGGGAAAAATGTCCATTTTATTCTTGATATAATTGGATAAGAAACAATGAATTTTATGGTGAATCCAAAGGTACTTTACATTGAATGAATCAAATATTTCATCCCTATCTTCCCTGTAAAAATATATTTCTCTGTAAAGAGTAATAAGTAATCACCATCTTTGAGTGTTACACATAGTCATAGCAACTACAGTTACTTATTTAATAATTGACTCTTGTGTCTTCAGTAACTGCTGTCTTTATAAGCACTCCTTCAGACATAAAATTGATTTTCTCTTTTTGGTATGACTGACAGCTACTTTTGTTAGGAATGGCATGGCAGATGCCAACAAGATGCATGGCAAATTCAAAAATAAATAAAAATTTTTATCTCCTTTGTCTTCTAAAAATAGACTTATTTTATAGCAAGTAGAGGTACCTTCTCTACTTTAAAATCAAATTCTCATTTTTTCATTTATCTAGTTTATTTTAATCAAGGTGTATATGATCTTACACAGACGAAGCAGATTTTATGTGTTTGGGAAAATATAAGTGTCGACACTGTTGGCTACTGTCCTCCTGTCCCTCCACCTTCTTCTCTATTTCATTAATGGAATCCACTGGGTTCAGTATGGCAACGTGCCCAGCTAGAAATGTTAGTTGCAACAGCACACATCAGAGGCTCTGGAATGTGACAGTGTCCTGGCTTATGAATGATAAAGTGATTGCTCAGCAGTTAAAAGCACTGGCTTCTCTTGCACAGGACTAGGTTTAGTTCCCAACACTAACATGGCAACTAACAACCATCTGTAACTCCAGTTCCAGGGGATCCAATGCCCTTTTCTGACCTCCTAAGGCATTACCTGACACAGGTGAACTTACATACATGCAGGCAAAACATTCATACACATAAAATAAAAATAACGAATAAAAAATATATTTTAAAGCACCTATTTCTAGAAATTGCCTTCAGTCCTGATTCAGACACCACCCCTTCCTCCTTGCCCCTTGTGATGGTTAATCCTAGGTGTCAACTTGACTGCATTAGGGATGAACAAATATGAGAAAGAGATCTTCAGATTGGACTACCTCAACCCAGATGGCCCACTCCAAATGTGGGTGTTACCTTCTGCTGGCAGGCAGTATAAAAGGCCATGGCAGGGGCTGGAGAGATGGCCTAGAGGTTAAGAGTGCCGAACGCTCTTGCAGAGGACCTGGGTTCGATCCCTAGCACCCACATGGCGGCCAAGAGCCATCTGAAACTCCAATTCCAGGAGAACTCCAGTTCCAGGGGAGTCCGACACCCTCTTCTGACCTCCGCAGCAATGCACATCATGGGTGCACAGACTTGCATGCAGACAATACATACGGAAATAAATAAAACTAAAAAAAATTTTTTTTTTAAATTAAAGGCCATGGCAGAGGGAACTGGTCCCTTTTTTCTTGCTGCTTGCCTTCTCTCTAGCTGGTGAGTTTGTCTTGCTACTGTGATCAACTCTTTGGATCCCAGTGCAGATCTCCCGGATTCCATCAGGCCTTCAGAACCAGATTGGGACTACTGAGAGACCAAGCCTCGTGGACTGACTGATTAACTGCCTGTATTCTCAGCCTCTCTGGTGCAGCATGACTATTGTTGGACCCCTTGGATTCTATCCCATGAGCAAATCAATAAATCTGTATATCTATACATCTATATACATACATATATATACACATACATATATGTCTATATACATACATATATGTAGATATATAGATATATAGATTAACTTATTAATCTATAGATATATAGATATACAGATTAACCAGCTCCACATTTGCAACAACAGTTTAAAAGTTTCCAAGTGTGCCCTAAAAGAAAGTCTTCTCTCAAGCAGCAAAGAGCTAGGCAGAAAATCAAGCTGGAGCCCTTGTTATACGTTTGGCTGATTTACAACACAAATTTAATTCCCAGCTACAAAGAGTGTCAGCAGTCAAAGTGAGGGCACTGGTGGGAACCCTGAAACTTAGGACGGAGATGTGTGGGAGAACCATGATGATGAGGACTTTGAACCCTCGGATTCTGAGGGATTTACTTCATCTGAGGAATTAATCTCCCCACCCTCAGCAGAGAATGCATTCCCACACCCTGCAGACCCACCCTCCCCACCTTTGCCCGAGGAAACTAATCTCACCTTCCCAGAGGGAGCTGATGTCCCTCAGTGCCCAGCAATTGTTGCCTCTAGACCTACAACCAGAGTCAAGGCTAAGAAAATCCCTAGAGGTGAGATAGAAAGTGTGGTCCATAAGGAGGTATGCTACACCACTAAAGAAATTAGTGAGTTTTCTAATTCATTCTGGCAGAAGCCTAACGAATATGTGTGGGAATGGATTTTAAGGATGTGGGATAATGGTGGAAGGAATATAAAATTAGCAGGTAATATACACAAGCCACCATCCTTTGCAGGCATACACAAACAGTCTGTGCTGCAAAGCACAGTATGGGCATACAGGTTGTTTCCACCTAAGTAGATGTTGTAAACTCTAAGTGATTCCGTGTGAATGTGACAATTGCAATTAATGGCTCCACAGCCCTGGACGATGATGGAAAACTTTAGATAAAAAAGGATTTTCCCATTGTCCACAGTTAATGGATAAAGTTAGGTCATGTGTCTGTCCAACTTGTCTGTGTGTTATAACCATTCTTCAATGTGTCTTTATAACTGTTGTGTGTCCATGTTCTCCTGTGTGTTTTTGCTCTATTTCTTATGCCAGATCTTACAGTTAGAGAAGTTGTTGCTTGCTTACATAAATTAAATGTACACATAATAGTTTTTTTTTTGTCAAAACAAAGTGGCCACTTCAAACTTCTTTTATTCTATGTTGTGCACAAAAACAAAAATTAAATTAAGTTTACTTCTGACATGCCTCTTAAACCAAGCCTTTTTTCAAAGGACTGATTTGAACCCAGGCTCCTAGGTTTCTACACTGCTTATCTGAAGGTTTTATTTCTTATCTGTCCAAATTATTTTTTCCACAGGTATTATAACTAAAATGTCCTCTCCAGTTTTTTTCTTGTTCCAGATGTCTGAAGACCTGATTTTGACCCTTACAGGTTCACTAACAGATTTTTTTATTTCTTTTTCTCCTATGCTGTGCCACCATCCTTCTGACCAGAGACCATTTTAAAAAATCTCTGGATTCATTCATACTCTGGCACTTGGACAGTGGCACATGGCTTCCCCTGTAATCTCTTCCCTCCAATGAAACAGCCTAAGTACCTTTGATATTGTCAGTTCCTTAATTATTGTATATAATTCTGTTTTCCATCACTTGTTAAAGTATTTAATTAAGTTCATAGTTTTAGAACCAAAGGTGCAAGATGTCATCTCAGCCTTGGCAGTGCAACTAATTAGACCTCCATGTTTTTAAACAATATTTCTAAAGGTGTTTTTTCCCAGTGCATGTGACAGTTCAGTACAAACACTAGGATAAAAATCTCTTGAAGGAATGCATATGTGTATGACATTGTTCAACAGCATATTAAGATCTGTCTGTGTATGATTTCAATGCATGTGCTTCTACTCAGTAAACCTTTATAAAGTGTCATCACCAAATTTATTTATTAGAACCTTATTTATGAGTGTATGCATGAAGTACTGTTCACTTTTAAAGAATTCGGTATGTAATTATGGCATATACAAGAAATTGTGTTCCACCTAGCAGGTACTATATGCCTTTTTACAGCCTCAAGTGAAAGAGAGATATATAAATATTGAGTTACCCATACATACTAAAACTTTTATATATCTGTTATACTTTGAGCATGGCACTTTTAATATTTTTAAGAAAAATTAGGTTTTACTTCTGGTGACCACACAGACGGTCTGAATGTAACCAATTTGGGTGAGCCCTAAGTATTTTCTGCCTGCTGTTGGTATGTGACAATGCCCCCCCTTCCTTTTCCTTTTCACAGCTATAATTCAAAATCTGGGGACAAGTGACATGGCCTTCATTTGAGAAAGTACTGCTTTTAACCTCTTTATTATTTTGGGTTTGTTTCATAGGCTATGTTAGAACCTTTTTGCCTTTCATGGTTTAAATCCATTGTACTTTTAGACCAAAATGACCTTTATAGACTTTAAAGAACAAATTGTAGGCCCAACTGCATAGGTTTAGTGTCAACTTGATATACCTAAGCTAGAGAAACCTCAATAATTGCCTCCATTGGACTGGCCTGTGCCCATTGTGGGCGATACCATTCTTGACCAGATATTTCTATATTGTATACAATAGGCTGAATATGAGCCAGCAACACAAGCCAGTAAATAGTATCCTTTCCTAGCCTGTGCTTCAACCACTACCAGGCTCCTACCATGAGCTTTTATTATTAGTCAGAATATTTTGCCACAGCAATTAAGAATTTATTAACAGTGCTTAAGTCAATGTTCAAGCTTTACTTAGGTGTTATATGGTAATTAAAGTACCAACTTCATTCAAATAATCCTCTTGGAGGTTTAACAACCACACTTAAAGCTCCAATCTGATTTGGCAAGAGGGATTTGAAGAGACAATATTTTGGCCCCTACCCTCTGAGGTTGACTTGGGTCCTAGGGTCCTGCATGGACAACTTTGTACATATCCTGTGGCAGTGAGTCACCAGTCATCCTGGGCCAGGGAGGTCTTGGAGATGCACTTAAAAGGACTTCATCTGGCCTCTGTCTAGTCAAGGGAGGAAAGTCCATATAGAGGAGAAACTCCTCATGCTTCAAAGGGAAGCTCTGGTCAAGCAAGGCCTGACTTTGTCCTCACATAGATGGAACTGGTGAAGAGAGCCAGGTGCAAGGCCTGAGTGACCCCCTAAGGACAGAACCTCAACTGACCTTAACACCAAAACAAACCTTCATTCATCTGAGCTAACTGTGATTTTAAACACCCTAACAGGAAACTGTAATCTAAAGAAGAGAAAATGAAATAACTTATCACCAGAGAGATAGGTAAGAGACCTACTGTGCCAAGTTAGGAATCTACTGTGTCATGTTAGAAAATATCTCAGAGATAGATGACAGATTTAATGTGCCATGCCAGAAAATCCCACTTTTTTATATTCTCATGGTTATGGCTCTCATTCTGGAGCCCTGTGTATTAAAGCTGGCCCTCATTCTAGAGCTCTGTGTACTAAAACTTTTTTCTAATTCCTCAAACCAGGGTACACGTCCTCTTTCCCTCTGTGGATCCTAGACAGGGACCCTCCAATTGCTAATGCACCCAGTAGCTCCCTGTTGGTACTGTGAAGTCCCTGCACTGGTATACTCATATAAGACTCAACCAGCTTGTCTTCTCAGTTGCAGAGAAAACATCCACTAAGTACTGGCCACTACTGATCTGGACCAAACCCACTGGGCAGACCACTCAGAGCAGCCAAAATGGGAAACCGGATTCTAACCCTCCAGCCTGACAGCTGTTTCCCCCAAGACTTTGCCCCCCCATCATCTCTGAAGCAGATACAGAAGACAGAACAGAGCCCCATTTCCTAATCATAAGCAAAAGGCTGGAATGTTAGGTCTGGGCTTCCCAGAATCCTAAGGGACACAGATGCCTACTTCCTCCAGAGGCTGTCAATCTTCTGACCACTTCCTCTGTACTGAGGCCCCGCCCCATGGCTATAAGTGGGTGGGGTGGGCCCCAGGTTCTCTCTCTCTCTCTCTCTCTCTCTCTCTCTTTCTCTCTTTCTCTCTGCTGTGCTGCTCTGTTCCACCACATCTGCAGGCGGCCCTTGCAGGCAGCCCCTACTGGTAATTCCACATGGAAGTAAATCATGTTCCTGGTGTGACTTAAGCCTCATGAGCCTTTTTATCTGGGGGCTGGGGGTGCGTGGCCCTTTTTATAACCTAATAAACAGGACCTCAGGGTAGGAGTCAGGAGCCAGCACTGAATCACTGAAGGCCAGATGAGAATAGTTATCATAGTTATAATGGGCAGCAAAGGCAAAACAATGCCTATAAAGGCATGATCCGAATGGATCTTTGGAACTGGCTGATTAATCATGGTGTTCCCAGGAACCAAATACATAAGAAGCCTACTAAGTTTTTATTTGATCTGTATAACAGAAAAGCTCTAGAACAGATGACAGAAAGCCAACATTGGCTTTTAGCAATAGCAAATCCCATCCAGTCGACCAGTTTCCAGACTTGAGATAGTCCATAGTCCCAGAACCCTTTGAATAAAGGAGTGACTGGGTTTTGATGAGGAAGGAACTTGTCACAATACCAAAGAGTTGTGTATGCAGTTTGCCTTCCTCCTGTCCTTCCCCAGAGAGATCTGAGGCCTTTTACTAAGGTAACTGTACACTGAGAAAAAGGAAATAATCAGACTTTTTGAGGCCTATTGGATACTGGTTCTGAGTTGACACTGATCCCAGGAGACACTAAAAAGCATTGTGGCCCTCCAGTTAAAGTAGGGGCCTATGGAGGTCAGGTGATAAATGGAGTTTTGGCTGAAGCCGACCCACAGTGGGCCCAGTGGGTCCCCAGAACTCATCCTGTGGTTATTTCCCCCCAGGCCCAGAATGTATAATTGGGATAGATATAATTAGAATTGGCGTCTCCCCACATTGGTTTCCCTGATCTGTGGAGTGAGGGCTGTTATAGTTGGAAAGGCCAAATAGGAAACCATTGGTGTTGATCTACCAGGGAAAATATAAACCAAAACCAGTATCGTAATCCCTGGAGGGGATTGCAGAAATTAGTGCCACCAATTCAAGGATTTGAAAATGCAGGGGTGGTGATTCCTACCACATCCCCTTTAACTCTCCAATTTGGCCTGTGCAAAAGACAGATGGATCATGGAGAATGACAGTTGACTATAGAAAACTCAACCAAGTAGTGACACCAATTGCAGCTGCTGTAGCAGATGTGATGTCCTTACTTGAGCAGATTAATGTGTCCTGGTACTGGTATGAGCTATTGATCTGGCAAATGTTTCTTCTCAATACCAGTTCATAAGGACCACAGAAGCAATTTGCTTTCAGTTGGCAAGCCAACAGTATACCTTAACTGTCTACCTCAAGGGTATCTTAACTCTCCAGCCTTGTGCCATAACTTAGTGAGAAGGGATCTTGATTGCCTGATTCTTCCACAAAATATCACAATGGTCCACTATATTGATGATGTTATGCTGATTGTATCCAGTGAACAGGAGGCAGCAGCCAGTCTGGACTTGTTGGTAAAGCATATGCGCATGAGAGGATGGGAAATAAATCCAACTAAAATTCAAGGGCGGTCTACCTCAGTGAAATTTCTAGGAGCTCGGGGCTGGAGAGATGGCCTCGCAGTTAAGAGATCCAACTGCTCTTATAGAGGACCCGGGTTTATTTGATTCCTCAGCACCCCAGCAGTGGTGAGAACCCTCTTTTAGACTCTGAGTTCCAGGGGTAATCTGACAACCCTCTTTTCTGGCCTCCGTGGCATTGCATGACTGGGGTGCACAAAACCTACATGCAGACAGTACATTCATACACATAAGAAATAAATTTTAAAAAATTTAAAAAAGGAAATTTCTAGGAGTTCAATGGTATGGAGCATGCAGAGACATTCCTTCTAAAGTGAAGAATAAGTTGTTGCACCTGGCCCCTCCCTCCACCAAGAAAGAAGCACAACATTTACTGGGACTTTTTGGATTCTGGAAGCAGCATGTTCCTCATCTAGGTGTGTTACTACGAGCATATATCAGGTGACTCGGAAGGCAGAAAACTTTGAGTGGGGCTTGAACAGGAAAAGGCTCTTCAGGTCCAGGTTGCAGTGCAGGCTGCTCTGCTCCTTGGGCCATATGATCCAGCAGACCCAATGGTTCTTGAGGTATCAGTGGCAGATAAGATGCTGTCTGGAGTCTGTGGCAGGCTCCCATAGGGGAATCACAGAGGAGGCCCTTGGGATTTTGAAGTAAGGCTCTGCCTTAGTAGTCTATAGACAACTATTCTTCCTTTGAGAGACAGCTCTTAGCCTGCTATTGGGCCTTAGTGGAAACTGAACATTTGACAATGGGCCACCAAGTCACCATGCAACCTGAGCTGCCAATCATGAGCTGGGTGTTATCTGACCCACCAGACCATAAAGTAGGATGTGCACAGCAACAGTCCATTATGAAATGGAGGTGGTACATACGTGATAGGGCCTGGGCAGGCCCTGAGGGCACAAGCAAGCTACATGAAGAAGTTGCCCAAATGCCTATGGTTCCCACTCCTGTTACAATGCCTCCCTGTGCTTAAGCATGCACCTATGCTTTCATGGGGTTTGCCCTATGATCAGTGACTGAGGAAGAGAAGACTAGGCCTGGTTGTACTGATGGTTCTGCATGCTATGCAAGCACCACCCAGAGGTGGACAGCTGCACATTACAGCTATTTCTGAAACAACCCTGAAGGACACTGGTGAAGGAAAGTCTTCACAGTGGGCAGAACTTCAGGCAGTGCACATGGTTGTGGTATTTTGCCTGGAAGGGAAAATGGCCAGAGGTTCAATTATATACTGATTCAGGGCTGTAGCCAATGGTTTGACTGGACTTGCAAGGAGCATGACTGGAAAATTGGTGAGAAAGACATTTGGGGAAGAAGAGCTCTCTGAATGGTCAAAGGATGTGGAAGATACTTGTGTCTCATGTAAATGCTCATCAGAAGGTGATCTCAGCAGAGGAATGAGTTTAATAATCAAGTAGATTGGATGACTAGTTCTGTGGATAGTCAGCCTCTTTCTCCAGCTAATCCTTGTTGTTGCTCAATGGGCCCATGAAAAAGTGGTCATGGTGGCAAGATGTGGAGGTTATGCATGGGCTCAACAGCATGGATTCCACTCACTAAGGCTGATCGTGGCTACAGCTGCTCTGCGTGCCAGATTTTGCCAACAGCAGATACCAATATTGAGCCCCCAGTATGGTGCTATTCCCCAGGGTGACCAGCCAGCAACCTGGTGGCAGGTTGACTACATTGGACTTCCATCATGGAGGGGACAGCGCTTTGTCCTTACAGTAATAGATACTTATTCTGGTTATGGATTTGCCTTTCCTGCATGTAATGCTTCTGCCAAAACTACCATCCAGGGACTTACAGAATGCCTTGTCCACCATCACGGTATTCCTCACAGCATTGCTTCTGACCAAGAAACTCACTTCACAGCCAAAAAAGTGTGACTGTGGGCCCATGGTCATGGTATCCACTGGTCTTACCAGTTCCCCACCACCCAGAAGCAGCTGGCTTGATAGAACGATGGAATGGCCTCTTGAAGACACAGTTACAGCAACAATTAGGTAGCAATACCGGGAGGGCTGGGGCAAGGTGTCCCCAGCAGGCAGTATATGCTTTGAATCAGCACCCCACTATATGGTAACTGTTTCTCCTATAGCAAATTCATGGGTCCAGGAACAAGGGTGGAAGTGGGAGTGATTCCACTCACTATCACCCCTGTTGACCCAGTAGGAAAATTTTGCTTCCTGTACCCACGACCTTGTGTTTCTGCTGGTCTAGATGTTTTGGCTCCAATGGGGGGAGTGCTTTGTGCCAGGAGATACAGCAAACGTTCTCATGGAACTGGAAGCTAAGACTTCCCCTGGCCACTTCGGGCTTCTTACTGCCCTTAAGCCAACAGGCTAAGGAAGGAATAACAGTAGTAGAGGAGTGATTGATCCAGACTACCAGGGGGAAATTGGACTTTTTCTCCACAATGGGGGCAAGGAAATTATGTCGGAAGGCAGGAGATGCTGTAGGGTGCACTTCTGGTGCTACCATATCCTATGATTAATCAATGGGAAACTCCAACAACACCCAAACCAGACAGGACAAAAATGGCACAGACCCTTCGAGATGAAGGTATGGTTACTCCTCCGGGAAAAAGAGCCAAGACCTGCAAGGTAGGTGCTTGCTGATGGTGGAGGAAATACAGAATGGGAGGAGAAGAAGAGTAGTCATAAATCATCAGCTGAGGCCTGAGGAACCAGTTCGTTCAGAATTGTGGATTTATAATAGATATTAACTTATTGTGGCCTATATGGTTTAAGAATGTTGCTTGTTCAGTCAAATATAATCCTCAGATACATTGTGTTGTTTCCCATTTTAATGTCACAACTAGCTAAGTGTTAAGTGTTGCCATATTTAGGTCATTAGATCTAAGGAGGACTAAGTTATTCAAGGACATTACCACCTACCCTTTTTTGTTTCAATTGCATGTGGGGCACTGTAAAACATGTTAGGTGGAGTATGACCTCACCATTTGTTTTGCATTTGAACATTTAAGCAAATAAACAAAGGAGAGGCTATTTTGGGTGATCCTAGTGGACAAGGGGGTGACTTGTGAATGGGTTTAATCTGGGTGTCAACTTGATGCGATTGGGATGAACAAATAGAGAAAGAGATCTTCAGATCTGACTATCTCAAGTAGGATGACCCACTCCTAATGTGGGCGTTACTTCTTGCTGCAGGCAAGATATAAAGGCCAGGCAGAGGGGCTGGTCCCCTTTTTTTTTTCCTGCCGGCGTGCCCTCTTCTCTCACTGGTTGGAGTTTGGTCTGCCCTGCGGTGATCAACTCTTTGGATCCTAGTGTGGACTGAGATGGGCAGATCCCCAGAATCAATTGCCAGGTTCTTAGCAACCAGATTGGAACTACTACTGAGCAACCCAGCCTTCCTGAACGAGTAGTTTTCCCTGGATCTTCAGCCTCCTCCAGTGAGGCCCGTGGCTAGTGTTGGACTCCTTGGACTCTATCCCCATAAGCAAATCAATAAATCTGTGTGTTCTCCTCCTCTCCCTCATCTCTCCCTCTCTCTCTCGTATATATAGTATATATATAGATATAATATATAGATCTAGAGATTATATAGAATAGGATTCATTACTGATACAATCTATAGGATTTCATAGTTATAAGATATCATATAGATACTAAGTGATATCTATATATAATATATAAAGAGAAAAAAAAAATATATATAAGAGAAGAAGGGGTGTATTATCAGAGTTTCTAGAAGATAACAGAATATCGATCTCTACCCTCCTTAAGATATAGGATAGATGTCTTACTTAAGGAATATATTATATAGTAATATATAATAGTAGCTAAGTTTAGCGCGCCTCTCTATAGATATCCTATTCTCGCTGCAACTCTATCATATACTCCGCGAAAGATCGCACTATAATTTTTTAACCCCTCTCATTACCCTCTTCCTTCTTTCTACCTGAAATGCAGTAAAGACTTACAGGACCTCACAACCAAGACATAGGTGCTGTCAACCAAGTAGACAAATGCCACATGCTCAGGATGGCAGAGTAGGACTGTAATAGCTCTGTTGACAGCCTTGACAGTCAACTTACAGAGTTTTATGTAATGAATGAACAAACTGGCCTTTTTTAAGTCACAGTAGAAGGGTTTTGCTGCCAAGTGTGTATGTAACAGTTTTGGTGGGCATTAGTTTTATTAGTTCATGATAGCAGAATTGGGATATTCTTGTATTGTTCTCAATCAAATTTAATTTGCTCCAAGTGGTCTACATACTTGATTGGTACAACATTTATCACAAGCCATTTCTGTGTTTTCATCTCAATAATTACAGAACTTAAAAAGGAATGCTTAGAAAAATACAAAGGCACCCAGTTGTTGGGGATCCTAGCCCACAAAGGGCCTGTAGTTTATTACTCATCCATGCATTTTCCCATTTCCCTGTCACCATATGTATTAGTCACTTTTCTGTTGCTGTGATAGAACCAACTGCCAAAAAACAAATAGCTACTTAAAAGGGAAGAGTTTATTATGAACCTTACCAGTTTTGGGTTCCAGGGAATTAAAAAGTCCATTTGTGGGCCAGGAGAGCAATGGTTGGCGCAAGGAAACTGGGAAGCAGTAAAGCCCAAGGTTTCGAATCCTTCAGAAGCAGGTACAGGCAGCAAAGAGAGCAACTGGAGGCTGGCAAGGCTTTTTGAATTCTCTAAGCCTGCCCCCAGTGGCGTGTTCCCTCCAGCATGGCCACACCTTCTGAGACTTCCCAAAACAGCGCCACCAACTGGGGACACAATTTCCCAATACTTGGAACTTATGGGGAACATTCTCGTTCAAACCACTATACCATATGAAGAATGGGAACACACGAGAAAACACCTTTTGCTACAAAGGGATTGTCAAGGCATTAGTTGGGGTCCAGGCAAGCTAGGAGGCACCCTCACAACCCTCCATTTTCATGACTGTCAGTGTGCCCATGGAGGGCAGAGTTCAGGAATGCTTGTCTCCCAAGTAGACTCATCTGGTCTCTCTCCACACCCCATCCTGAGAGCTGGCTTGAAGACGTCCGACTCCTTGGAAGCCAGAAGCTTGGGCCACATCTACTTACAGCAGTTCCTGCATTCCTGCACCTAAGGAGGATCTAACTTGATTATCAAGGTAATCACAAATGCTCTGATGCTCTCCCACTTACAGAGATGACAACACTGAGGCTCATAGGCCAACGATGAGGTCACTCAGCTGATAAGTGGATGAGACAGGTTTGGGTGCTGGTGGCCTGGCTTCCACTTACCAGACATTTCTCACTATTCTGCTGCTCTGTGCTTGCAACACAAAAGCCACTCACCTCCTTTTCCCTAGAAGCGCAGGTCAACCCATCTCAACTCTCAGAAGGTTAACTGCCAGTTATTATTTTTATTTTCTCTTTTCCCTCCTTTTGATCTTCCTTCCTTCCTTCCTTCCTTCCTTCCTTCCTTCCTTCCTTCCTTCCTTCCTTCCTTCCTTCCCTCCTTCCTTTTTCTTCCTGAGACAGGATATTCATAGGCTGGCCTCAAAGTCATTATCAAGCCCAGGTTGGTATCTGGAAATCACATGCCTCTGCCTTGGCTCCCTGAGTGCTGCAGTTATCAGCATGCACCCATACCTGTTTTACTTTCTTTATTTCTTTTTTTTTTTCTTGATAACTCCCTCTCTGTTTTAGCCAATGCAGAAAATGTGTGGCTTTTTGAAAGGTACTTGAACAGCTTCCCGTGTCTTACCTTTCTCCTGTTAAATTGAGGAATGTCATTTCTATTATGACTTTGCATCTAAATTATGCCTCATCAGGATTAAGTGATAAAATAGGAGATAGTAACCAAGAACTTTTTTGAAATCTTTAGGAAAAAAATGTGATATTATAACAAGAAAATTGATACAATGGCAGATACCATAACTGGCAAAATGAATTTTAATTTTGGTATCCCTAGATACTCCTTATTCAGTTCTTAGTAAAATATATTTCAATCTAGAAAGAAATAGGGACCCTGCCAACTATTATTAATGCTCACTTGCCTTTTAATTGAAGTGCACTCTTGGAAAATGCCTTATGCATCTGGGGGAATATAATGCATTCAGCACAGGAATAAATCTTTTCTGAGAGTCCTCAGGACTTTCCTCGCTTTTCAGTTACTCCACCATTTTCCTGGTTCATCAGCTCCTTTTTTTTTTTTTTTTTCTAAACAGTGATGGTAATGCACATGTTTCCCCTTTCCAGTAAATCATCCTTTTACAATTTGGCTTTCTTTCCATCTCAGATTCCCGTCAGAAGGGTTTTACCTCAAGGCATACTGCAACCCATTTCCCCCGTAATTAATGCCGTATCTGCCTCAGAGTCCATTTCAAGTCCCAAATGAAAATTGATGAGGCAGCGAACCACAAACAAGGCTCACATATCACTGATTAAACTATCAGGCTGGGTTCTGGGCTTTCACATTATAGTGCTGACTCGTTGAGGGGGCTGGTTTGGTCTTTTGCAATGTATATTGCTCATAGTAAGTGTCCATAAATTGCCATTAGCAGACACAAAGAGGGCTTTTATATGACCCCTATCAAATTCTTCTAGAAAGCCTAATGATCCAAACCGTTTATGTTACAGGAACCAAGACTGCACAGCATAGAAAAAAATGTGTCTAGATTTGGTAAAATGAGCCACAGATGTCGCCAGACAAATAATAACTACCCACTCAGGTGTTTATCCCGATCCCGGGGGATGCAGATGGCTCGGCCATTAGTTTGGTATTGCCTTAGAGGTAAGGGGAACAAATCTTCTATCCACCAGCCTCAACTTCAGGCTTCAGGGTCAGGTCTGCATGGGAGGTTGATGTGTAAAGCTACCATTTACCAAAGGACAAGAGAAAGAACACAATAATTTATTCTGTTCATTCACTCATGTACTCAATATTTATTCACCTATTTTCTAAGCATTGTGTGAAGAATGAAGACACACTGAAAAAAAAATCAGCCCTTTCCTGATGAGGTAGATGCTGGCAGTCCAGAGTGGTAGGGAATAGATAAGCATATGATCATTCAATAGGAGGCAGACATAGACATAGTCTGTGACATAGCTATGGTGTATAGTCAAGCATGCAGGCATGAGGTGCCAGGTGAACATTCAGAGCTGGTCTCTGTGTGTATGTGTGTATGTGTATGTGTATGTCTCTCTCTCTCTGTCTCTCTCTGTCTCTCTGTGTGTGTGTGTGTGTGTGTGTGTGTGTGTGTGTGTGTGTGTTCAGGCTTTCTGGAAATGGCCACTGGAACTTGCAGATGGGACTTGTGAGTCAGGTTCAGAATGAGGGAATGAGGGACGGGCAGGACACTTGAGGCATGCAACAATATGATCAATGACTTGCTTAATGACTTTGGAAATCTAATCATCACCAGAACAAGGGCATGAGAAACATTTAGCAGAGAAAAAGAAGACTAGAAGAAGGCTTCCAGATGTTAATCCCCAAATACTTGACCATCAGTATGAATATGAAAACATGTGTTTGCATATGTGTGAATACAGCTACATATATATATTTAAGTGTAGTACATATTTCAGCCAGCAATATGTGTTTGTTATCTAGGTGTTCTTTTGTTGTATTTTCTATATTTTTATTTTATCTGTATGAATGTAGCGCCTGCATGTAAGTGCACCCATGTCATGTAATGCCCTCAGGGTCAGAAGAGAGCATCAGATTCCCCTAGAACTGGAGTTATTGGTGGCTGTCAGCTGGGAATTGAACCCGGGTCCTCTGCAGGAGCAGCCAGTCCTCTTACCACTGAGCCACCTCTCCAGACCCTCTCTTGTTGTATGTTTAATGCCATCTTAAAAATGAAATGTAGATATGAACTCTTTCCTGAGATGGCTTCTTTGAGTCTCTCGAGGAGAGGACTTGATATCTTAGTTGGGATTTCTAGCTTTGATTCATCTCACTAATATCTTCAGCTACCCCCCTCACCCCCACCCCCATAAGTAGTGGAGAGCTGAAACAAGAAATTCTGGAGCACGTTTCTGTTCTAGAACAAGCTACATTCAGTGGGAACTTAAATCACATTGACTTACTGAATTAACAAATTTGACCTCTCCACTTCTCCAAGATTCAGACACCCTGTGCGGTTTGGGGGCCACTTGTGAGCAACGGGTAGCCTGGTGTGGGGCTGGAAAGAGGAGCACAGGGAGGAAAGGGCTAGCGGCTTCTTGTCAAGTGTGTACCACAGAATCGGTGGACACCCCCAGGCAGGACCCAGGCTCATAAGGGTAAACTGAAAAAAATCCTGAACAAATGGCTTCCTGATTTGTTTTCACATTTCCTTTAGGCAACAAAACTATCAGTCTCAAAAACGATAATCCAATTTTATAATTATTGCAACTCTTCAAATTGACTGATGATGATGATGATGATGATGATGATGACAATTATTTGGAGAGACTTTCTTCTGAAATAGAAATCTCTAAAGGTGTTTTGTGTGGAATGCTGCATATACTGGGTGCAGTTTTCAGCATTTTTACCTCAAGGGCATCAAATGCTTGGAAGAGATTCAAAGAAGGATAATAAAGTCTGATAGGGTTGGCCAGCTAGCTGGCCACTTGAGAGGACAGAGCTGTCCTGTCAGCCTCGCTGAGAAAGCACTTTACTTGTCGGGACATCAGAGCCGTGTGAAGTGGTTCTTCTCAGAGGGCTCAGCATCCAGGGACCCTGTGGCCCCTCCTCGCATTTTGGTCCTTAAATGAGGTCTAACTGTACAAGGAAGGAAGCCTTGCAGTGTAGGCAACTCAGGAAGATAGTTATGTGCCATATTTTATTTTTATTAATGGAATATAAACCTGTATTCCAGCTTCAAAGTTGTTACACTCAGATTTGGTAATAAAATGAATTTAAGATAATCAATAATCTTGCTTTGACAGAGCAATGAACCCATGTGTTTTAAAATAAATGTCAGCACCATTTTCTTGTTGGTCTTTCAGAATCTGGATTAATGGAGGTGGTCATGGAGGTTTCAGGGCAATGACAGGGTGGCCTCTGAGCCTGGGGACAATCTAGGTTAGTGCAAGGCAAACTAGGGCCTGGGGGATGAGCTGGGTCCTAGAAGATGATATGGGGGGCCTGAGAGAATGTTCTGGGGTCTGGGAGATGTGCTGGGGCCTATAAGACTTGTATCTTCTCCCTGTAACACTACCTCTCACTGGTTTTCACAGTTCTTCCCAGAGAGCCTGAAAAGCAGAAAGCTAAAACACTGCAAAGCTCGTTCAGTTGCCTGGTTGAAGATGCTAATCAGGAACCCTGGAAGGTTTTTAAAGCCCAGGGGTTTTATGCTTTCTGTATTTTTAATTTTTTTTTTTATTTTATGTATATGAGTGTCATGCCTGAATGTATGTAAGTGCACCTGTACTGTGCAGTTCCCATGGAGGTCAAATGAGAGCAACTGATCCCCTGGAACTGGAGCTGTGGATGGTTGTTAGCTGCCATGTTGGGAACCAAACCTGGGTCCTCTGAAAGAGCAACCAGTGCTCTTAACTGCTGATTCATCTCTCTAGCCCTTGTATTTTAACAGAAACTGCTTTTTATGTATATTTTCCTTTACATGAAACCAGTTTTGTGGGTATCCCTGCTTTTGGCTTTCAGAAACATTCTAGGCCTGGGTTGACAACAGTTTTCATTTACACACACATCAGAGGGGGAGAAATTGTCCTGTGTGAGGTCTCCCATGGCCCACCCACAGGGAGATGCCTCTTCCTCAGCTACCAGAAATCCAGCAACCCTTCCCTCAGCCTGGTGAGCCCCCTACAAGTACATCTGCCTATCATCCCAACCTGATCCCTTTGTGTGTGTGTGTGTGTGTGTGTGTGTGTGTTCATGTGTGTGAATGTAGGTGCATGCAAGCCACTACGCTCATATGGAGGTCAGAAGACAACTTTGGATGTCCACCTTGTCAGAGGCAGGGTCTGTGTTGTTTTCTGCTTCGTATGGCAGGCTAGCTGGCCAGGAACTTCTGGCATTCCTTCTGTCTCCCCCTCCAATCTCCCCATAGGAGACTTGTGATTCCAGATGCTCACACTATGCACCAATTTTTATACAGTCCCTGGGATTCAAACTCAGGGCCCCACACTTGCCTGGCAAGCACTTTTACTCACTGAGGCATCTCCCCAGCCTCATTCACTTGTATACCTATAGGCCTCAGATGCCTCCAGCTTGAGGTCTTCCCTCTCCTTTGGTGGTCCCAAGCCTATTTCTTCTGCAACTCAGAGGAAAGGAAAGATGTTAATAAGTCACGTTTCAAAAGGAAGTCACACAGAGAATCCAAGCAAAAGGGAAATTTTTACATTTCATCTCTTAGTTTTCTGTTACTGGTCTATTGATTTAATACCATAAAAAAAATGGACTCATAGCCCCACTGTAGCAAGCAAACATTGACATAGGACAGGGATAAAGACCTGAAGCAGTCCTGGTATCTGGAACAGATGGTCTGAAAGTGAGGAGGGATATGACCTGAAGTGGATCAGGGAGGTCCATGAGTGCTCTGGGTTCAGGCCCTGCGTGCTCTCTGTTGTCTCTAGAGGAAGCCCCAGTGTGATTCAGTCACCTTGTAAAGCTCACAGCACTCCTGTGAGTACCCAAGGGCCATGTAGAGAATAAACTGGGAATAACCAAGAGAGTAGGCCGAGCCCACACCTGGCTGCCTGGCTGCCAAGCCCGCGTTACTTTCACTGTTCCACTTCTTTTCCAGAGGACACAGAAGGTGGGTCCAGGGAGGACTGGGAGAAACAGAGAGAGAATGTCTGTGTTCAGTAGCCAAGGGCTTCAGTGTGTGTGGTGGTTTTGTGTGTTGGTGTGTTCAGGCTTTCTGGAAATGGCCACTGGAACTTGCAGATGGGACTTGTGAGTCAGGTTCAGAATGAGGGAATGAGGGACGGGCAGGACACTTGAGGCATGCAACAATATGATCAATGACTTGCTTAATGACTTTGGAAATCTAATCATCACCAGAACAAGGGCATGAGAAACATTTAGCAGAGAAACAGAAGACTTCTGAAAGAAGGCTTTCCAGCATGTTAATCCCTAAATACTTGACCATCGTATGAATATTGAAAAGCATGTGGTTTGCTATGTGGAAACAGCTACATATATATATTTAAAGTGGAGGTAACATATTTCAGCCAGCAATATGTGATTTTGTGTGAGCAGGTGTTTCTTGGATTTGGTGTGTATTTCTTATTTTTTATTTTGAATTGTATTGTAGCCCTGCATGTAGTAAAGTGCACCCATGTCATGTAATGCCCTCAGGGTCAGAGAGAGCATCAGATCCCCTAGAACTGGGTTATTGGTGGCTGTCAGCTGGGAATTGAACCCGGGTCTTCTGCAGGGAAGCAGCCAGTCCTCTTACCACTGACCACCTTCCCAAGACCCTCTCTCGTTGTGTTTAATGCCATCTTAAAAATGAAATGTAGATATGAACTCTTTCCTGAGATGGCTTCTTTGAGTCTCTCGAGGAGAGGACTTGATATCTTAGTTGGGATTTCTGGCTTTGATTCATCTCACTATATCTTCAGCTACCCCCCTCAACCCCACCCCCCTAAGTAGTGGAGAGCTGAACAAAGAAAATTCTGGAGCACGTTTCTGTTCTAGAACAAGCTACATTAGTGGGAACTTAAATCACATTGACTTACTGAATTAAACAAAAATTTGACCTCTCCACTTCTCCAAGATTCAGACACCCTGTGCGGTTTGGGGGCCACTTGTGAGCAACGGGTAGCCTGGTGTGGGGCTGGAAAGAGGAGCACAGGGAGGAAAAGGGCTAGCGGCTTCTTGTCAAGTGTGTACCACAGAATCGGTGGACACCCCCAGGCCGGACCCAGGTGTCATACGGTAAACTGAAAAAAAATCCTGAACAAATGGCTTCCCTGATTTGTTTTAACATTTCCTTTATCGGCGCCATACAAAACTATCAGCTCAAAAACGATTAATCCAATTTTCGTACATTATTGCAACTCTTCAAATTGATGCTGTATGATGATTGCTGATTTTGATGATTGTTTGATGATGACAATTATTTGGAGAGACTTTCTTCTGAAATAGAAATCTCTAAAGGTGTTTTGTGTGGAATGCTGCATATACTGGGTGCAGTTTTCAGCATTTTTACCTCAAGGGCATCAAATGCTTGGAAGAGATTCAAAGAAGGATAATAAAGTCTGATGGGGTTGGCCAGCTAGCTGGCCACTTGAGAGGACAGAGCTGTCCTGTCAGCCTCGCTGAGAAAGCACTTTTATGTGTGGAATCGAGCCAGAGGTGGAAGTGGTGCTTAGAGGGCGCAGCACAGGGACCCTGGGGCCCCTCCTCGAGGCTGGTTAAATGAGGGGTAACTGGAAGGAAGGAAGCTGCAGGGTAGGCAAGTCAGGAAGAGTAGTTACGGCAATATTATTTTATTTGGAATGGATAGAAACAGGGGTATGCAGCTTCAAAGTTGTTACACTCAGATTTGGTAATAAAATGAATTTAAGATAATCAATAATCTTGCTTTGACAGAGCAATGAACCCATGTGTTTTAAAATAAATGTCAGCACCATTTTCTTGTTGGTCTTTCAGAATCTGGATTAATGGAGGTGGTCATGGAGGTTTCAGGGCAATGACAGGGTGGCCTCTGAGCCTGGGGACAATCTAGGTTAGTGCAAGGCAAACTAGGGCCTGGGGGATGAGCTGGGTCCTAGAAGATGATATGGGGGGCCTGAGAGAATGTTCTGGGGTCTGGGAGATGTGCTGGGGCCTATAAGACTTGTATCTTCTCCCTGTAACACTACCTCTCACTGGTTTTCACAGTTCTTCCCAGAGAGCCTGAAAAGCAGAAAGCTAAACACTGCAAAGCTTGTTCAGTTGCCTGGTTGAAGATGCTAATCAGGAACCCTGGAAGGTTTTTAAAGCCCAGGGGTTTTATGCTTTCTGTATTTTTAATTTTTTTTATTTTATGTATATGAGTGTCATGCCTGAATGTATGTAAGTGCACCTGTACTGTGCAGTTCCCATGGAGGTCAAATGAGAGCAACTGATCCCCTGGAACTGGAGCTGTGGATGGTTGTTAGCTGCCATGTTGGGAACCAAACCTGGGTCCTCTGCAAGAGCAACCAGTGCTCTTAACTGCTGATTCATCTCTCTAGCCCTTGTTTTTTAACAGAAACTGCTTTTTATGTATATTTTCCTTTACATGAAACCAGTTTTGTGGGTATCCCTGCTTTTGGCTTTCAGAAACATTCTAGGCCTGGGTTGACAACAGTTTTCATTTACACACACATCAGAGGGGGAGAAATTGTCCTGTGTGAGGTCTCCCATGGCCCACCCACAGGGAGATGCCTCTTCCTCAGCTACCAGAAATCCAGCAACCCTTCCCTCAGCCTGGTGAGCCCCCTACAAGTACATCTGCCTATCATCCCAACCTGATCCCTTTGTGTGTGTGTGTGTGTGTGTGTGTGTGTGTTCATGTGTGTGAATGTAGGTGCATGCAAGCCACTACGCTCATATGGAGGTCAGAAGACAACTTTGGATGTCCACCTTGTCGGAGGCAGGGTCTGTGTTGTTTTCTGCTTCGTATGGCAGGCTAGCTGGCCAGGAACTTCTGGCATTCCTTCCGTCTCCCCCTCCAATCTCCCCATAGGAGACTTGTGATTCCAGATGCTCACACTATGCACCAATTTTTATACGGTCCCTGGGATTCAAACTCAGGGCCCCACACTTGCCTGGCAAGCACTTTTACTCACTGAGGCATCTCCCCAGCCTCATTCACTTGTATACCTATAGGCCTCAGATGCCTCCAGCTTGAGGTCTTCCCTCTCCTTTGGTGGTCCCAAGCCTATTTCTTCTGCAACTCAGAGGAAAGGAAAGATGTTAATAAGTCACGTTTCAAAAGGAAGTCACCCAGAGAATCCAAGCAAAAGGGAAATTTTTACATTTCATCTCTTAGTTTTCTGTTACTGGTCTATTGATTTAATACCATGAAAAAAATGGCCTCATAGCCCCACTGTAGCAAGCAAACATCGACATAGGACAGGGATAAAGACCTGAAGCAGTCCTGGTATCTGGAACAGATGGTCTGAAAGTGAGGAGGGATATGACCTGAAGTGGATCAGGGAGGTCCATGAGTGCGCTAGGTTCAGGCCCTGCATGCTCTCTGTTGTCTCCAGAGGAAGCCCCAGTGCGATTCAGTCACCTTGTCAAGCTCACAGCACTCCTGTGAGTACCCAAGGGCCATGTAGAGAATAAACTGGGAATAACCAAGAGAGTAGGCCGAGCCCACACCTGGCTGCCTGGCTGCCAAGCCCGCGTTACTTTCACTGTTCCACTTCTTTTCCAGAGGACACAGAAGGTGGGTCCAGGGAGGACTGGGAGAAACAGAGAGAGAATGTCTGTGTTCAGTAGCCAAGGGCTTCAGTACTTTGCCTACTTACTTTAAAGAGGAAGCAACCACCAGAAAACTGAATAAGTAGAAGATTCCTACTTCTCTTCCATCTCTTCATCCCTCTGTCCCTCCGTCCCCCCATCATTCTATTCCTCATCCCTCCATCTCTCCACTCCTCTGTCCCTCCATCTCTCCATCTCTCCATCATTCCATTTGTCCATCCCTCCATCTCTCTCTGTTTCTCCATCCCTCTGTCATTCTGCCCCTCCATCCCTCTGTCCTTCCATCATTCCTTCCCTCCACCCTCCATCATTCCATCCCTCCGTCCCTCATCCCTCCATCCCTCCACCCCTCCATCCCTCTATCCCTCCATCTCTCTGTCCCTCCATCCCTCCATCCATCCCTCCATCCCTCCATCCCTCCATCCCTCCGTCTCTCCATCCCTCTATCCCTGCATCCCTCCATCCATCCCTCCACCCCTCTGTCATTCCATCCCTCCATCCCTTCATCTCTCCATCCTTCCATCATTCCATCCCTCCATCCCTCCATCTCTCCATCTCTCTGTCTCTCCATCCCTCCATCCCTCCATCATTCCATCCCTCCATCCCTCCATCTCTCCATCCCTCCATCCCTCCATCCCTCCATCCCTCCATCCCTCCATCTCTCCATCTCTCCATCCCTCCATCCCTCCATCCCTCCATCCCTCTATCCCTCCATCCCTCCATCTCTCCATCTCTCCATCCCTCCATCCCTCCATCCCTCCATCCCTCTGTCTCTCCGTCCCTCCATCCCTCCGTCCCTCTGTCCCTCCGACCCTCCGTCTCTCCATCTCTCCATCCCTCCATCCCTCCATCCCTCCATCTCTCCATCTCTCCGTCCCTCCATCCCTCCATCCCTCCATCCCTCCATCCCTCCATCTCTCCATCCCTCCATCCTTCCATCCCTCCATCTCTCCGTCCCTCCATCCCTCCATCCCTCTGTCTCTCCATCCCTCCATCCCTCCATCCCTCCATCCCTCCATCCCTCCATCTCTCTGTCCCTCCATCCCTCCATCTCCTCTCCATCTCCTCTCCATCTCTCTGTCTCTCTGTCTCCATCTCTACATCCCTCCATCTCTCTGCCCCTTCATCCCTCCATCCCTCCATCTCTCTATCCGTCCATCCCTCCATCTCTCATCTCTCCATACTTCCATCCCTCCATCATCCCTCCATCCCTCCATCCCTCATCCCTCCATCTCCTCTCCATCTTCTGTCTCTCTGTCTCCATCTCTACATCCCTCCGTCTCTCTCTTCATCCCTCTGTCATTCCCTTCCTCCCAATCTTCCTCCCTCCTTTACACTTCCCTCTTTCTTTAATAAAACTTTATTTTTATTTTATGTGCATGAGTGTTTTGCCTGCATGTAAGTACACGCATGTCATTCAGTGCCCACAGAGGCCAGAAGAGGGGGTCAGATCTCCTGAAACAGGAGTTATGGATGGTTGTTAGCCACCATCTGGATGCTGGGATCTGAGCCTCAGTTCTCTGCAAGAGCAGGCAGCGTTCTTAAACACTAAGCCATCTCTCCAGTCCCTTCTTTCTTTTCATCAACGATATTTATTTTATTTTTAATTATGTATATGGGAGCATTCTGTGCACATGAATGCAGGTGCCCACAGAGGCCAAAAGAGGGCGTTGGATCCCCTGGAGCTTGAGTCTCAGGTGATTATGAGTTGCCCAATATTACTGCTGGGAACCAAACTCTGGTCTTCTGGAAGAGCAGCACACCCAAACTCTTAGCTTCTGAGCCATCCCTCCGGTCCCCATTCTTTCTTCTTTACAGGGCCTTACTATGCAGTCCTGGCTGGCCTTGAACTCATGATCTTTCTGCCTTAGGCTACTAAGCACTGGCAATACCCTCTGCCAATTTTTAAAAATTATCTTTATAAAAAATATCTTTATCACCAGAAAAAGATCTATTTCAAGAGCTTGGTCTGAGCATTTTCTTTGTCAGGCCCACTTGCTTGAGGAGCCTATTGGATTTTAAAAATTTACTAGTGTTACCACATTTCATTTAGTAGAGTGAATTTTCTATTTTTCATAATTGTATGTAACTCTAATAAAAGTCAACATTATACACAATGGGTCCCTTTAATACACTCAAACTTTGATTTCAGCACAGAGGGAGAGGGGACAATTATGACTCCATGTTTCTGTTTTCCCCTGGCTAAAGGAGGAAGCAGAAGAGCTTAGAGTGAGTTTGCTCAAGCATATGTAAGACTCCAGGACTCAAGGTGACCTTGGAGAATCTCAGATGCCTTAGCAGCACATGATATAGGTCTGAGCGAACCTACTCATTTTCTTATAGTGTGTGAGGACATAGAAGCAGATTTCTCCATATCTTTTCATCCCATCCCACTCAAAAGTTTAGACTTGGCATTTTAGAATAGGTACAGGGATAAAGAGAGATAATTAAGTTCAGTCCTCAGATGCCCCCAATTAATCCCACATACAACGCCCTGCATGGATAAATGCTATAGCAGACATAACTTGAGAGGCGGCCCATGGATTCCACAGACATAATGAGATATCCATTCAAGGCCTTTCCACTAACAATGACCAACTTAGGAATAAAAGTTGAAAAGAGGTAGAGATAGAACGTTTCAATGATAAAGTAGATGAGCAAGTTAACAGAGCAGAAGAGACTGCTGGCTAAGGTAGAAATTATTAAGCACTGTCAGCACCAATAAAGAGAAGCATCAGAGTGAAAAAAAGTGACAGACAGCAGAGTTAGGGTTGGAGTGACATGGACAATAAAACGGAATGAGGCCAAGCAATCAGGCTGAAGAGAAGCAGTGCCGGTGACAGCAGAGAGCAGAGATTAGAAGAAACAATCGCTGGGTGGAAGAATACAACGCAGCAAGGAAAAGGATGGATTATATGTCTGAGTTTTCTGTGAAAACTATACTAGTACATTCCAGCTGCCATAACAAAACATCATAGCTTATGAGATAACAGAAATATGTCACCCACAGTTCTAGAGAGTAACCTACATAGGAAAAAAGCAGCAGCAGATTTGGGTGCTGGCAAGAGCCTGACTTCTAGTTCACAAATGTTGCTTATTGTGTTTTTACATGGTAGAAGAAAAGGAACAAGTTCCCTCAGCCTTTTATCAAGAGAATAGTGATCCCATTCACGTGAGAAAAGTCCTCATAAGTTAATTTCCTCCCTCAAAATTCCCACCCCCAATGCTATCACTCAAGGTTCAGAATTTCAAGATACACATTTTTGGAGGAAACAACCACAGCATCGACTTAACAAATCTCAGGGGCTCCTTCAGACAGCATCACTGGATCATAGCAAAGCTGTAACAGAGGCTAAGAATGATGAAACATAGCCATCAAGAGCATTTCCAGTTATGAATGTATTATATGGAAGACTGCGGAGGTGTGCAATAAATTTTAGAGGTATTTTAATAAAATCTAGTTGAAATTTTCGTTTTATCAGTGAGCACATAAACACCCCACTATTTGCAAGTATAACCAGTTTCTAACCATACCAGGTTATTATGAAAGGATAGCCAAAAATCACTTGGCATGCTTGCAAAAGCATACATGTGCAAGCGGGGTCACCTTCAGGGCAAGGACCTGCTTCTATTGCTGGAAGATTCTGTGTCCTAGGGACTGTGGGATAGATGAGGGAGGGTGTGAAAGCTCGGGAGCCATACAGGCATTTAAACTGTGAGGAGGTCTATGTTTCATAAATGGAGTTCTGGCAGGATACTGCAAGAAACAGCATTGGGAGAAGGCTTGGTAGGAAGGAAGGGTCTAGGGGAAGGTATGAGATGCTCATCTTGACACATAAGGTCAGGGGCTGGAAAAAGTACCTCTAATTCAAATTTTTAAAAGGCAAAACTTGTTCAAAAGAATTCACAAAAATATCAAATTTTTAAAAGAGACAGAACCAGCAGGGTCTTTGAAGACCCACAGGAGAGGCCTGATGACCCAGAGGCTGTTTGGAAGGAAGGATGAGGTGACTGATTTAATTTGCAAGGAGTGATGCTAGGCAGTTATAGAAATCAAAGAAAAAGCCCAAGTTCATGACACAAGTGCCCCTGCCAGACACTCATCAAGAGGACACAGACAAAAAATGGCTCTGGAGGAGGATGTGGATGAGTTCCATTATAAGCCTGTCATTTCTGAGATGTGCCTGGGCTAGCGAAGGGAGTAAATTTAGCCAGGAACTGCAAATGGGGACCTAGGGATCCGTGGCAGCAAAGCCTGGAGTGGCAGTGGTATTGAGTGGCACATTCTCACATGTAAGTGCTACTGAAAGCTGTGTGGGTGAGCCTGCCCTGGGACAGGTGGACATACAGTGGGAAGAGGGCATCCAAAGTAACTGAAAAGCAGTAACATTTATGCTGCTAAGGAGTTTATGTGTCATCAAATAAATCTTCACGAGGAACACTAAAAAGTCTATTATTAACTTCATTTTACTGATGAGGAAATAGACATTTAGATAGGTTAAGTAAGCTGGGACTTAAATGCATCAAATAGGATACAAAACCAGTCCATACATTCATGACATCTGAAAAGTTAGAAGAGGCAGTGTGACTCTGGAGAGTGAAGACCAAAGGCTGAACTCCAGCTTTGTGGTTCATGAGCTGTGTGGTCTTGGCTGGTATCCATGTCCTACCAGAACTTCTATTCTTTATCTATGAAATGAGACTAAGAAACATCTCACAGGATTGTCGTGAGGGTAAAGTTCCGAGTTATGGGAAGTATTCATGAGGAGCTGGCAAACACCACTTCTGTAGGGTCCCTCCAGGGTCACGCAGACATGTAAGCAGCTGCAGCAGAGGGGACACCGGGTGGGGCACTGTAATGGAGACGTAAGCGAGAACTGAAGGAGTGGAAGGAAGGAAAGGGGGCAGGGACAAAGTGGGTAGCTGTCGATGTCCTCTGCAGACCAGAGCACAGTAGCAGGCCACACGTGGATGAGAAGGAGAATTAATGGTTATGGACAGCAGTTCCTGAGATCTGACCTCTGAGAAGGAAATGCCTGGAGAAGACATAGAGGCCAGTCAGAGGCCTCTTCCAACCTGCAAATGGGAGGCCCCATTATGGGAGGAATAGAATCAGAGCAGCTTTCCTTCCTGGGAGGGGAAGTCCTTAGCAGGTGAAATAAAAACCGGGTCTAAAAATAATGATGACTTGCCACTTGTGATAATTTCACACATTGGAAAATGCTTTTATATGCAATATAATATGTAGTCTTCAGAAAAGTCCTGCGGAGTAGTTAAACAGGTGGCATCCCTAATTTATAGATTGAAATGAAGACACAGGGGAAGATTAAAAATAGATTAAGAATAGTCAGTGCAGAAGGGTGAAGAGACCCCTTCCTTGGGCTAATTTTAAAATAGCCATCAAGGAGGTGCAGGTGCATTCCAATGAGAGGGTTCCAAGTGGAAGGGAGGAGCCACATGTAAATGAGAATGTGTGGGAGGGAGGAAAAGAATGAGTCAGACCTTTAGCAACTCGTCCAGCCCTGTCCGACCTATGACCGACATCCCCACGTGGCTTCATGTGATCAAGGATAGGTATGAATGCAACCCAACACAAAGCATCAACTTAAAACGTGTGTGTGTGTGTGTGTGTGTGTGTATGTGTGTGTCAGTGTGTGCATGCATGTGTGTGTGCATGTGATATTTTTCTTTTGTAACTCAATTGTACAGTTTTCAAGTATCAACTCTGTAGACAATATTGCTCTATAATGCCAATGGCTAGACATGCCTGAGAGATATTTGAATATTTGTAAGGACTTTAAAGTTTACCATTGCATTAATAACATGAAAGGACCTTTTAATTTTCTTAAGACACTGAAAGAAAACTGGACTTGGTGCAGTATTTGGCTTTTCTGGCATCCCGGGCACCCAGAGCACGGTGATATATAAACTCCATGTGGGTGGAAGATGGCGGCACTTGAGCGCACCTTCTTATGGAGAACCTGCACTGTCTGCAAGGACACAAATACTCTTCTTGTTCACAAGCAGGACTTGTGCTTTCTGAAACTGAGATATAAAAAATGCTCTTATTTTGTTTTACTTGTGAAGATTTCAATCTCGATTCCGTTCAGGATCCTGAGCAAAGCTTTTAGAGAGACAAACGACTAGGGATAATTTACATGATGCTAGTTAGATGGGGAGAGCCTTTTACTNGTGTGTGTGTGTGTGTGTGTGTGTGTATGTGTGTGTCAGTGTGTGCATGCATGTGTGTGTGCATGTGATATTTTTCTTTTGTAACTCAATTGTACAGTTTTCAAGTATCAACTCTGTAGACAATATTGCTCTATAATGCCAATGGCTAGACATGCCTGAGAGATATTTGAATATTTGTAAGGACTTTAAAGTTTACCATTGCATTAATAACATGAAAGGACCTTTTAATTTTCTTAAGACACTGAAAGAAAACTGGACTTGGTGCAGTATTTGGCTTTTCTGGCATCCCGGGCACCCAGAGCACGGTGATATATAAACTCCATGTGGGTGGAAGATGGCGGCACTTGAGCGCACCTTCTTATGGAGAACCTGCACTGTCTGCAAGGACACACATACTCTTCTTGTTCACAAGCAGGACTTGTGCTTTCTGAAACTGAGATATAAAAAATGCTCTTATTTTGTTTTACTTGTGAAGATTTCAATCTCGATTCCGTTCAGGATCCTGAGCAAAGCTTTTAGAGAGACAAACGACTAGGGATAATTTACATGATGCTAGTTAGATGGGGAGAGCCTTTTACTTCACTAGATTTATCTAATAATCACTGAAGGCTGGATGTCATGCAGAACTTGGATGGGGATGGCAGGGAAACTAAAAGAAGCTAAACTTAAACTGTTTGCTGAAGTGTCCCAAATCTGAAGCTATTCACGCTAGAAGAGAATCAGATTCATCAGCATGTACCGGACATGCCCTTTGGAAAGCATGTTAACCATTTGATTTAAGAAGTGGCATTTCATCCAGCTTCTCCCATTTGCATACTTGTGATTTCATTTGCATATATTTTACTCTGCTGTGCTTTGGAAATATATTCACTTATTTTATTTCCTCTTTTAAATTCTGTACACCCTCTATGATATCAAGGAGTGTAAAGAACCAAATCTGGAGGAAAATATTCTTGGTAGAAAGGAAGACAACTATGGAGCCCCCGTATTCGATGCCCCCCTACCTTCTGTTACTATCTCGGGAGACCAGGGCTTCCTCAATTTCTAACTGATCTTTTGGCCTCCACTCTAAATTCTCCAGTTCAATCTCTTTGCTGCCTTCTGAATATTTCCCCCTAAAACAGGACTCATCCATTGATCAGTGGCCTTTGCAGCAATGTGACATCACTCATTGTGTTCATCACACTCAACAGTGTTCATTCCTACTAGAGTGGAATTGCCCAAACCAGTCCCTGTGTTTGTAGCCACCGCACCGCAAGTCTCTGCTTCTCTTCTCATGTCTTCACCGGCTCAGTTCCCTCTTGGGGAAATAGAGAAAGGAAATCAGAAAAGTGAGAATAAGGATAGCATTAGGACAGTCGGCAACTTTTTTTTTTCCTTCTCTCTGTGTGTAAAACAAGGAAGGCCAGAGATTTAAGAGGAACAAAAACAGGAGGAAGTAAACAGATAAAGGCTTTAAGAAAAGTGAAGGTATAAAACTTCGCTCAGGTTTGTTAACCCAAGAGCAGCAAAGGAGAGATGGGCTGAGGTCAGATTCTGGGAGGTGAAATCTGAGTATCAGAGGGAGAAGGGGACATGGAGAGGAACCGAGTGCAACAGTTGGGATGCTGGTTTGGCTGCTTTAAAAATAATGCCATCAACTAGCAACTTTATTATTATATTTCATTGTATCTGAAAGCAACTGTGCTATTACAATGTGAATCTCTAAATGGGCTCTAGAATTGTCCTACCACTTATACTCACACATTGTAATTACCATATATAGATGGAGGATATGTAGTCATATTCTAAAAAAAGAATGTAAAGTTACACGACTTTATACCTGCATGCAAATTTACTGTTAAAATGTGAATCTCTAAATGTGTTTAGGAATCAACCTACAGTTTATTTTCAGAATTTTTAATTTTGACTTATGTGTGGAGTATATATATGCATATTTTGGAATAATATAAAATTTTAAAAAAAGAAATGCTGATAGCAGAAATGGTGACTCTACCCACAGGGTCTTATGGTATGCCTGCAGTGTGCCCATGACTGTGCAAGGAACCAAGGCTAGCAGGACACAGTCCCAGTAGTCACAGGGTCAGAAGAGAGCCACAGCACATAGAGTCCTCCAGTAAACATCTAAGCACAGACCAGGGTTGGATTAGGATGTTGCAGGATCTCACCACTATGAAGATTATGGCGCTGCTCCCTCCTCATATATAATTAAAAATAAATCAGTGCAAGCCATAATTAAATGGAAGAAGCAGAAAAAAATAAAAATAATGCCATGAAATAGATGATAGTCTGGGCTAAAGGGAGCTCATAGCTGTGTTCTATGAGGTTAACAAAGCTACCCAGGAGTCTCTTTCTCCCTCTGACACTGGCCTGGTCTGTGGGAGCACCCCCCCCCATTGTCCTACACAATGAGGAAGGAAAAAGGAAGCGAAAGCAGTCTCCTTGTAAGAGCAGAACCTGCATTGTATACATAGCTCTGTTTGCAACCTGTGTACATCAGATGACCATACCCAGCTACAGGAAGGGCTGGCCAGGGAGCATGTCAGTAAAAGGAATAGCGTAAACTGAGGGACAATTGCTAGTCTCTGTGCTTAGTCAGAGTCCAAATCACAGTAAGGTTGAGTAGATCACATAGAGTATAAAGGCTAACCTGCATTCAGGTGGCAGAGGTGGGGTGGGTTGGTTTCAGAGGGAAGAAACAGATGAGAAGGGGGTAAATCTGTGTGTTTAGTATGACGGACATTGCAGCACCATAGTAGGACACACTCTGAAGTCCATGACTCTGGCCTATAGTTAAATAGTTAGTCTAGCAGTCGGGAAACATTGCCCATGCAGGACAGATAGTAAATATTTTAGATTTCATAAGTTCTATATTTCCTGTAAAATCTACTAAACTCTGTTGTTAGAACATGAAGGTGACCCCTGCGTTAGTGTACTACTTAAAAACTGCAGCCCTCGGAAGCTGACATCTGGCCTCATCAAACAAAACCTTTCATCTACCATTGCACATGGATTTATTTAATTTATTGTGGCCTCTGCTAGGTAGGGCCCAGGATGCAGAGAGCAGTGGGACATAGAACCTGAAATGAAGGAGTTGATATCAAAGAAGTGAATCTACAAGGAATTGTTTCAAAATACCATGGTGATTTCTACCATAGATATACCAGCTGTATTTGGTAGAAATACAACAGAGGAGGTGCCAACAGTGATATATATTATCAAATCTAGACCGGTATCCCCCACCCTATCCCCCCACCCTACCAGAGCTCATGCATTTTGCCAAATATGCTTGTCATCTCTTTCTCAGTCTTTCTCAATATTCTCCATGGGGAAGTTGACTGTTTTGAGTAGAAGTTCACTGTTTCAGTCAGTTCTTTGATGCAGTCCTTTCTATTGTTGTTGTTGTTGTTTCCAATATACATCACTCCCAACTGCTTGGACAAAAGCTCAAGGGGCTGTGCACAAGAATACTTACACCTAGGTAATTGGCACTAGCACCCACAGATGAGGGATAATATTCGTAGTTTGTTTTTCTGGGACTGTGTTACTTCACTCAGCATGATGTCCTCTACCTCCAGCCATTTTCCTGCAAAGTCATCTTTCTTTACTGCTGCATAGAACTCCATTGTGTAGATGTACCACATTTTCTCTATGCACTTGTCAGTTGAGGGGCATTTAGGCTGGTTCCAGCTCCTGGCTATTGTGAAGAGAGCTAAAATAAACATGGCCATGCATGTATCTCTGTGGTGGGGTGAGTCTTGAGGGTACATGCCCAGGAGTGGTATGGCTGGGTTGGGTGGCAAGTTCATTCCAAGTCTTCGAAGGGTTCTCCACACTGCTGTCCATAGTGGCTGCATGAGTTTACATTCCCACCAGCAGTGGATGAGTGTTCCCCTTTCCCCACAACCTCTCCAGCACTTGGTATCATTTGTTTTCTTGATCCTAGCCAGTCTTATTGGAGTAAGATGATATCTTAAAGTGGTTTTGATTTGCATTTCCTTAATGATTAGTGATGTTGAACACTT